>JADDOH010017304.1:0-35698 GCA_016648135.1 Agrypnia vestita
CGACCAAATTTCTGTATTTAATACGACACCGGTCACCGGACATTCTGTACTTATGTATTGTGTAATAAATTTACACCCTGGCAACTTCTGTTACGCGACAGCGACGCCCTCCCTCGCACGCCTAGTTATAGTGGTACGTCTATATACCCCCACTTCGCTTCCAACACTGTGCAACGTTTAAATAGATGAACCTGTCTCGCAAACATGCAAAAATTGGCTAAATCCAAGATAATGGTCCCATTGCATATACAACGAAAATGAGTATTTCACTATATGTGCTGATAACAAAATGAAAGATAATTTACGTTTAAATAGTAAATATTAAATAAGATATTACACTTTAAAGTTCCGAAAAATGCACTGCATATTTTGACATTTCATAGGCAATACGAGGTTAGGTTAGGTTATTAGGTTTGGTTAGGTTAGGTTATTAGGTTTGGTTTGTTTAATTTAGATTACGATTATTTTAGTTCTATTAAATTAACAGTACGTTAAATTATATAGTGAAATACTTATTTCCATTGTATGAACAACGGGACCATCATCTTGGATTATTCCCAATAATTGAATATTTCTCGCGACTCGGTCTGTTTTTGAAGTCGTCATTTTCATTGAATGCACTTTCGGTAGTTATTACGCCGGCAGATAAAGCTGCGCGTGTGCATTGCGCGGTGTTGCCGAACGAGGCGGGAATTCAAACCTTATCGCGCGCAGCAGAATTAATAATTTAAATAGGAGTTAATAAATCGCAGCTCGGCGCGGAATGCAGGAGGCAGGTTGCGCCGCGGGTCAACAATTAATTTACAATTCTCGCGGCAATAATGGATCGCGCGAGCTGTCCCCCGCGCGGCGTTGCCGGCCATTTTGATTAAACGTCAGCGAGAGGAAGGCTTCAAGATGGCGAGGCGTCCTTTTGCGACAATGAAGAATCTTTCCTGCGCTAAGCCCGCTGCGTCACACTGTCTAAAGACGCACCACTATAACTTGGCGTGCGAGGGAGGGCGTCGCTGTCGCGTAACAGAAGTTGTCAGGGTGTAAATTTATTACACAACACATAATGTACAGAATGTCCGGTGACCGGTGTCGTATTAAATACGGAAATTTGGTCGGACAGCACTAAAGAAACCATGCAGTAATGGCGGCCGTTCTATCTGTCAGACGGTAATATCGGTTCATTATTCGCTTTTCCAGCTTCGCAAAACTTTAATACTTCATTGGCAATTGTTCTTGCACCATCCCGGACTGTTTAGGATGTTTTGGACGTAATAATTCGGTGTATATTGGTAATCAAGATGTCACAGCTCCCGTACAATACAAAATTGAACTGAATGACAGGGAGAGGAGTTACCGCCGGGTGCGGGCGGGGCGGGTTTTAGTTCCAAATCCGCCGCACGCCAAGTTACGTTGAGCAGGCAATAAGAGGTATTGGTCACACCCGCGCTGCCCGGCGGAATCGAGGTCTGGACCTTTAAAGAAACCACCATTAAGGCGTTTGAGATTGGATTCGCCGATGGATGCTAAATGAGTAGTGAGACGCGTAAATAACTCGAGGGAACTATCAACTTAATGAAAGATATAAAATTCGGGCACATTCAGAGAAGGCAGAAGTCAACGGAGGTTGTCTCGGCTGCGTACCCTCAGAAACCTTTCAAAGTTCTAAATGCCAGCGATTTTGTACGTCTTCCACAAGGCGCCGACCTTCCACGGAAGATGACGCGTGAAGAAGAAGAAACGAGGAATGAAAATTGATAAATAATAACGTGTCAAATGTTAATTTTCTGATTGTGTTTGGGTTATATAATATTTCTAAAGTTCACCTGAACTTGAATTGAATGTTTAAGATATGAATTATGATAATTTGCAATAGCTTTCCACCCCATCGGTAATGCAGAATCATCCGTTTGCTTCGTTCATCTCAGAGTAATTCAGAAAATACTTTGTCCCCCAGGATCGGCTGCACACGAGACTGGGCACTTCCTCATTCATACAATATCCTCCGCAACTAGGAACTGTGTGGCGATGTGGCGTTACTTATATGATAATCTGGTCTTCCTGGTACCTATTTACACTGCGCAACCTTCTGGCATAAAGCGCGAGAACAATTATTGGAGATATTTAGATTATAATTTACACAACTAATCCGGCTGAAAAATTTGAGCTACATAAAAACCAAGTTTTTATTGTACTCCCTTTCTTTGTAAAATATAACAACAATTAAAGACGAATTAAAACACATAACATAACACTAAACTAACAGGAATTTAATATATTTCTAAAATGTCACATGTTTTGAGCTTTGATAAGAAACTTCGTGCTTTGAAGATTAAATTCTAAAAACAATTGTCAGTCAATTTAAATTATCGAAATTCTTAGTGAAGTACCTATTATGTATACCGACGGAGTAATTCAAATTTAGAAAATATTCCGCGACGTTATCGGGCCGCCGTTGCTAGTAATCAAACTTTTGTAATGATTACAATTTGAAAAAAACATTAAAATTACTAAAAATCCGAAATTATAGTATAATTATTATTTTATTCAACGAAAATTTGATAGATCTTCTTGATCGTCGCCACGAGTCTGCTTGCAAAGTTTCAGCTCGATTGGATCACGAAAAGAGTCAAAAATCGATCCAAAGTTTTTTCGACGGCAAGCCGGCAAGCAAGCAACGCCACGAGTTAATATAAAGGGAGTAAAAAAATAGGCGGACATTCCGTGAAGTTAAATGACAGTGGCAAAAATTACTACGCGATTGGACGAAGGTTGAGGTGAGGGCGATGAAATAATCCAGCCCAGTAAACAATGACGAATACAGCGGGAAAGGCCATTAAAGTATTTCTATCCATCGTGAATCGCTATAAATCTAAAACACACATTTTCATACACCTATGACGTCAAAGGAATAGATTACCCACATTATTCGCATGAAAGATTTACGCTTTTGTACGAGACAAATACGATCATAAATCTCACCCCTCACAGAAGATACCGATGAGTTATTTCTACAAAGTATTAAGTTGCGTAGGTATATTAAAAATTGTATGTAGTATGAGTAGAACTTTTGAGTCCAGAGAGAAAACAAAGTCATCACTATCAATGATAATAATATTGAAATAGTAGATGAATATATATACCAAGGACACAAGATAAAATTGAACAAAGATAACCAAACAGCAGAATTGCCAAGACGAATAGGAATGAGCTGGGCTGCTTTTGGCAAACTCAAACATATCTTCGAGAACAAAGAGATCCCAATTAGCCTAAAAAGAAAAGCCTTTGAATCATGCATACTGTAGAAAAAAAGTGTAGAAAAGCTCAAATGCACGCAACGATCCACGGAGATCCATGCTTGGAGTAAGCCTAAGAGATAAGCCTAAGAATAATTAGAAACGATGAAATTAGGCGCAGAACCAGAGTAGTGGATATCATGGATCGTGTAGCGAAGCTAAAATGGCAATGGGCAGGACACGTACAAGATGGCCTGCTAGAGTTCTGAAATGGAGACCTTGGGAAAATAAAAGAGGCATCGGAAGACCTCAAAAGAGATGGGCCGATGATATTGTCGCTGTGGGGGGAAATAAATGGCTACAATTAGCTAACAATGCTATGCTCCCACATGAAATATTGTCAGTGCTTCATTCACAATCCAGTCGAAAGAGATAGAGTATAACTCTTTCCATTTAAGAAAGACAATCGAATTAGTATTTTTAAGCAATGCAATGTTGTTTCCTTGTGTTGGCGTTTACGGGTATAAACACCAACACAACGAACCAACACTGCACTGCTTAGACTTACTAATTCGATTGTCTTTCTTAAATGGAAAGAGGTCTAAACGCAATGACAAAAATATCCACAACAAATAAAAAATACTTATCGAATATTGATAAACATGTGGATTTTATGACGAGACAAATTTATCGACATAGATATGAGTATAATTAATGCCTGGGAGTTTGAAGTATTTTATGTCTTTATAAGATTGTTATCTAACCGACTTAAAAAGTATAAATAAAGGCATTGATGAATATTTCAAGTAAAGTCACGTAATAATTTCTTTCTTTGTTCTATCGATCGGGCTACAAGCAGCTCCCAAATTTGCCAATTTTTCCCTCTATCGTACATCGATCCAGACTTCTGAAATGGAGACCTTGGGAAAATAAAAGAGGCATCGGAAGACCTCAAAAGAGATGGGCCGATGATATTGTCGCTGCAGGGGGAAAGAAATGGCTACAATTAGCCAACAACAGCGAAGAATAGAAAAATAAGGAAGAGGCCTATATCCAGCAGTGGAAAGACGAAGGCTGATGGAGAAGAAGAAGATCGTACATCGATTCGGTTCATTTTCACAGAACATGTTTGAAGAAGTAATGGCGATGCTGTAGGCTGCGTCTCAACTTCACCAACAGTCTTGACAGTCACTAATACATTTGCATTTATGATAATTTCTAATCGACAGTTCGTCACACATCCCCCGCGGCTATTTATACGGATAAAAATAATTAAAAGTTATTTGTTGGCAGTGACAAAAATAAAACAACATTGTCTGCTGTGCTCAAGGTCGGAAAACCAGAATTATTTTTTGCAGAGTCAGAGTCGATATCGGCAGTAGGTACCCACACCACATGTGCAAAATATTGATTCCTCATAACTGGCATCGTATATTAAAAAAAAGGCAGTCGTCCTTCTAGACCGAAGGCTCGGCTATTTACAAACAAATAACTATAGTTCAATAATTCCTAATGAAAACTTGTCAGCCGAGACATCACTGGCGCCGCAAAATGGAGTCTGTGTTCCAACAATGAATGAAGTTAGGCAGAATAAATGAGATTACATAGGCGTATGCGTGTGGAGTATTCACAAGTTCACAGTACAATAAATCAAAGAGACATCTTGAAATATCCTACTGGAGCTCAATTATGAACGACTCAATATATCAATGTAATTTCAGATCTTAACGCTAATCTAACCAATTATATAAGAAGTAAAACAAGAGAAAAGTGAAATAAACAAAGTATGACAATAGCAATAAACAAAGTATGAAAACAGTAATAAAAGCAATAAATTAAGAGAAAAGTGAAATAAAGTATTTACGATAGAATGGAGAATTACCGAAATTGGAAAGAATATTACGAATTCGAATGGTCAGATGCTACGTGTTTTCAGTATTATTCTATGGAATGGAAGCATGGACGCTTACCGAATAACCGATAAGGCGACTTGAGGCATTCGAGATGTGGATCTACAGAAGAATTCTCAAAATAAGTCGGGGCCCTGGAAGAAGGAGGACTTCATGGCTGAAAAACGTGGAGCTGTTCCGGGCCGCAGTAAACAAAGTCCGCATAGCCAACATGATAGCCAACGTCCGGTAAACGGACAGGGCACGAGAAGAAGAAGAAGGAAAGAATATAAAGCAGGTCGTAGAACCGCATCAGTCACGTGGAACATTTATTGTAATTTACAACACTGTTTGCGTTACTGTACGAAGAGTGCTTCGGAGGACCACCATTCCTTGGCAGTTACGCAGGCACAGCTCTAAGTACAATGTGCGTGACGCACTCCAGCACGTGCTGGACTGTATCAGCTGACTCCGGTCATGCGCTGCACCCGATGAAGCCAAGATATTTCGTATTAAATTGGCAATGAACTATTTCTGTACCGAGTGCGGTCCGGACACGTAGGCAGGTCCCACGGCGTCACGGACAGAGTACCAGCCTAATTGATTCAATAAACCAAAACAAGGTCCATTTCTTCTGCGGCTTCTTCTGCAGATACATCAATTATATTTTCGTCTGTATGAACGTCTGTACGAACGTCTGTACTGTGATGTCTAGCCTAATCTAATCTGATTCTATCTTAATGTCTTGTAACCAAAAATGGTTTGCCTACTCATGCCGACTATGCCATAGCCGATAGTATACTTCTCATTATAAGAAAAACGTGCTGTGAAACTCAAAATTACATTATTCTTATTTAAAAATCATTACGTTCTCATTACTGTGCAGTAATACATGACTCGGTTACGTAATATATTATGATAGTGTTCAGTATTACCCGCAGCTCATTTTAATAATATATCGCATTATAGATTGCGTCTTGCAATCTGCTAAATTATATCATTTAGACAGGACAAAAGTCTACAGAGTTGAGTCGATTCACAGATAAGTTTTTTTAGAATGAATCAGTCAAATAGATAAGACGACACCTTGGTGTACTATTGAAATTCAACGCATTTTTTAGTGACTAACAGGTAGAAATCTGTTGGAGTAAAGGGTCCGGAGAGTGAGAAGAGTGATAAAACCGACTTGAAAAATCAGAAGCTTGTGTTGCTCTAGATAATATTCCGATGATGCACTTTTTAAATTATTAATTAGTAAGAACCTGAGTTTTTATAGTCTTGCTTTAGATATCTCAGAATTCCGATCGTCGTATTTTGTTATTTCTCGTGATCTCATTTAATTCATCCGCTAATAATGTCGGCGACTAACAACAAGACTACCAGAGATGAACGCAAATACCTAATTAAATTAAATATTGTGTAAGTAACTAAATTAACAGGCAACATTGAAGACAGTTTCGTTCAGGACAGCACGTAATCGTTTCGTAGAATGTTTCGCAGGTTCAGAGCCGTTCGACACTTTTTACAGAATTTAAATAATTTTCTCTTTTTGTTGTTTTAGTTACCAGCGTCATGTACATTTTTTCAATTTGCTAAGAGGTCTCGTTTTAGAATTAATCTACGCAAAGAGGACTTCGAACTTGCGACAAAATTACGCCTCGTTAATTCTAGAACACAGTCGCTTCTTTACACGTAATCGGGAGTCGGCTCGTTTTTTTTAACATTTAAGACCATTCTGTTCATCAATGCCCCGCTCGTCCACCATTTTATCTACTTATAGTATCTCTAATGTCGAAATTACACGACATTTTCAGAGGATAATAAATCATTGTGAATGTGTGTTCACATTGGCCGACACTCGAGCGCTGTTTGCCTGTAAACACAAGCTAGCACTGAACTGGAATCAACCAGACTGACTTCTGCATTCAGAATTTGCAAAGATTCTGGAATACCGCAGCTCACAAGAGAAAGATCGAAATCCTTTTCGATCCGCTATCCTTAGCGACGATGAGAGAGCGGAGACTTACAGCTGACTTACTTATAGACGTAATCGAAATGTAGAGTTCATTTCATTTAATAAAGACAATCGAATTAGTATGTGTGGGTAAGTCATGCGTATGAGGCACATTGTTTAACTATGTTGGTGTTTATACCCATAAGCACCAACACTATGAAAGAATATGCCTCGTACGCACGATTTAAACTTACTAATTCGATTGTCTTTCTTAAATGGAATGACCCTACCGCCGGGTAGGTAAGTGACGAAAATATTGTACCTATTTTTCGATTACTCAAATGGCAGTACAATTTTGGGTCGAACTTCTTCAGGGCAGGCCTTCACATGGACGAAGGCCAAATGCATTCTGAGCCATTTCTCATCTGATTAAGATCACAGTATACATGTATATACTATAATATATAATACTAACAGAGATGCCACCAAAGAAACATTTTTAAGCCGTGAAATATCAAGGCTGGATACATTTTGGACACAGTTGGATACATTTCTGTTTTGCAGTAAAATGAAGTAATATACATATAACGGAATGCAGTCATAAATCAAACCTCAGAATAGCAAAAGTGACTTTATTACAAGATGGTTCGGTATTTTTAGAAAGTTGTCCCCACTATGAATAACAATAAGCAGGTAATAATAAGCGCTTGTTTAAACATCTTCAAGAAGCTAGCTCAACTAATAAGCAGTCTCGCTTGAATGAGATCTGTGTAGCATAATTGTCGCAGTGTAAATAAATTCTTTTTGATCCAAAATTTTTAAAATTCCGGATATTATCTTCTGTTTCAGTTCGTTGCTGTTTCGAGCCTACCTACCCTTACCTTAGAGAATATTATTGACATCATTTCTTCTATCTCAGAAATCCATAAGAACATCAGATGTGGTTTGCTTTTATCGCAATCGAGAAATTGCGTCGATCCGCGTAATACCGTAAAGCGAATCGATCGCTCGCATAGAACAATTAATAACCGGCACGTGTACAATGTTTGTTGTTTTCATTTGACTTGTTCGTTAGTGGACTGAACGATAAGTGATGTAGAGCGGCTACTCAGAAGGTAATACCGCCGATTGAATAAGGTACATCTCAAAGTTCTTTAAATCCAGCTAAGAACGAGAATCGAACCGCACATCACTCGGTTAACAGACAGAGCCAATATTTTTTTACATGTTGTAAAATTATATTTACGTACGCTTGTATTAAAACGTGTATTATTTTAGTTTATTGATTAATGTTTTGTTTACATCACAAAACTAATAATATGCAATAATTCCAGCACGAATATTTTTAAAAATCTTAGTATGTTACAGTTTATTTTAAATTTGAATCATTTCGTGCTAATATGCACTACCAAGAAAATTTTGAACCTCCAACCAACCATATTTTCGATATTCAAAAAAATGACTTTTAGCAACAAATAAGGCAATTTGTACTTTACACGTTTTTTATATAACTTTAAAATATTTACTTAATATTAAATGATTAAATATGAAAATATAAATATAAACATATAATAATTTTTAATTAATTTATAAAATTAAAAAAGTAAAACACTATTAATAATTTATTTACTTCCAGGATAACTGGTGTTTATTATTTAGTATGATTTTGAATAAGATTTTACAAGTAATATTTAAAAAATCGTAATGAAGCTGAAACAACATATTTTCTTATCGGAAAGAAGATAATGTTTTCAGATGTTACTACTGGATGATATTGTATACACGCCATATTGAAATGTAAATAAGATTTTTTTATTACACTTTCCGCGGCTAATTACTAATAAAGTGCGGTGACCAATGCATTTTAGAATAGGAAATAATTTCAAACGCTTATTTTAGCGTCGTCTCCCGACAGGTTTCTAACTCCAAACGGTTTTGTAAACATAAAATTAAAAGTTGTCGCATTTAAAAATTGAAGGTCGACTCCTTTCTCGACGCTTTTAATTAATACCTGCCTCGAATTAAAATATCGCTGTAGGAATAATTATCGCATCGCTTCATTCAAACGCGGCGAAAAATATAGCGGCATTACCCGCTTTACGAATCGAAAAAGTGTCAAAAAGTCGCGTCAGTAAAACAACAATAATAATATTAAAAAAATCGGCTAAATCCAAGATAATGGTCCCATTGCATATACAACGAAAATGATTATTTCACTATATTATCGAATGTGCTAATAACGAAATGAAAGATAATTTACGTTTAAAAAGTAAGTATTAAATAAGATATTACACTTTAAAGTTTCGAAAAATGCACCGCATATTTTGACATTTCATAGGCAATATATGAGGTTAGGTTAGGTTATTAGGTTTGGTTTGTTTAATTTAGATTACGATTATTTTAGTTAGATTAAATTAACAGGACATTAAATTATATAGTGAAATGCCTATTTTCATTGTATGAACAACGGGACCATATTCTTGGATTATTCCAAAAAATCAACTGACCTTTGTGCCTCCGTTAGGATCGCCGGCGAATGTTGTTGTAACTGGATTCAAAATGTACGAAAGTCTTCCACGAATTGTAGAAAATGTCCAAAAGAAGTAAAAAATAAATACACGCGACTGAGAGAAAATTCCCGCTCGCTCCGAACTAAACGACCGGAGTGAAAGCCCCGCGCCTCTGACGTCTGTCGCTCGGCTTCCCGCCTTTTATACCTCGAGTTTGTTTATAATTGATTAGCGATAATGGCGGAGGAGCTTCGGTGCTCTCGGGCCCGTTTCTGGTGCGAAACTGGCCGCCGGCCGCGGCGCGCCGAGGGGGCTCGGCCGCGGGGGCCCGCGGGGTCACGGGGCGGGTCCCCGCGGGGCCGCCGCGGCCAGGAGCCGCCGGGCGCCGAGGAGAAAGGTCCCGCGCGGGCGAGGGCGCTCCGGCGGCCGATTGAGAGTTTTTTAGTAAGGCGCGAGAATAGGCGGCGCCGACGTCGGTTTCGGGCGCCGCCGCAAAAAACGCGGCGCGAAATAGTTTTCCCGAGGGGTGGGAGCGGGACAACACTTGTGATTGATTGTTCTACATGACACGTCATTGACGCACTCTTTCGGCGACCGACGCACGATATCGAAGGGGCCCGAAATGTATGGAAAATTCGGGAGAGGTCGTACTTTCCAGGGATGTTATGAAGCTCAATATATCAATGTAATTTCAGATCTTAACGCTAATCTAACCAATTATATAAGAAATAAAACAAGAGAAAAGTGAAATAAACAAAGTATGACAACAGCAATAAACAAAGTATGAAAACAGTAATAAAAGCAATAAATCAAGAGAAAAGTGAAATAAACAAAGTATTCACGATAGAATGGAGAACTACCGAAATTGGAAAGAATATTACGAATTCGAATGGTCAGATGCTACGTGTTTTCGGTATTATTCTATGGAATGGAAGCATGGACGCTTACCGAAGAACTGATAAGGCGGCTTGAGGCATTCGAGATGTGGATCTACAGAAGAATTCTCAAAATAAGCTGGATGGTCAGAGTTACGAATGAAGATGTTATGGCTCGGATGAATAAAGAAAAATAAGTTATTAAAACAGACGGACGATATCGAAGGGGCCCGAAACGTCGTACGGAAAATTCGCGAGAGGTCGTACTCTTCGGGGATGTTATGGAGCTCCGTAACCGCGACCGAAACTATCGGATATCCGTAATAAAAAATATCCGTAACCGAAACTATCGGATATCCGTAATAAAAAATATCCGTAACCGAAACGGATATAAAAGTTTCGGATAGTTTCGGATAAAGGCGGAGTCTAAATCTAAATGTCTGGTTGCTCGGCCAAGCCATCACTTGTTAGTCGTCACACAAGCCGCGCGTGTCTCTTGCGATAACGTAATAATTTAAAAAGTATAATTTACCTTTGCTCAATTTTTTCACAGTAAAACTATACCGAGAATTTTATTACAATTTTAGATTTTACTCTTTATCTTTAATACTCAAGCAATGCTTATGAAGACTGATTTGTTATGAATTACTGTATTTTTGCAAAATGTAATTATTCCTATAAAAATATTGAATAATATTAATAGAAGTTACTAATATTATTATTGTTTATTATAATTTTGTTTTTGTATTTTTAAGTGCATACCTCCATAGGTACCTACACAGCACTTAAAGTGGCTGTAATAATAGTTATTTATTTGACTGATTGTAAAAACAAATGATAATATAGACTAGAAATAAAAGTCAAATCTTGCTATTTGTATTTTACTTTTATAATTTTAAAATTCTAATATCCGTAACGGAAATTATCCGAAACTAGCGGATAATCCGAAATAATTTTATATGCGTAACCGTATCCGAAACTGGTATAATATTATTCCTATCTCCGTATCCGTATCCAGATCCGAAATTTCTTATCCATAACATCCCTGGTACTCTCCCGTCTAGATTAGCTTGATGGTCTAGCGGTTGCGACTCTCGCCTGGTGATCTCGCGATTGATGGTTCGAGCCCTGTTCCGCGGTAGAACGTGGTGCATCAGGGACTCTACAGGGAGTACGCTGTAATAGGAGTGGCCACCAGCCCTCTCTCTCTTTAATTAGCTGGCAGGTACTGTGGGTCGGTTGACACATTATCATTATATATTAGTTATCATCGGAATCAATCTGCTTATACCTATTTGCCTCCCCGTATTACATGATCCGTAAATACAACAAGTTAGTCCTATATTCGTAGAACCAGCATTTAACTCAATTATAAAATAGTGGAATAAGGATACGACCATTCCGTGATCTATTAAAAAAAAACATCTTCTTTATAAAACCTTTGATAACGTAATAAATTTCTGTAAATCACGTTATCATAATTTGATCTAATTAGACTTTAACATCCATTTATTTAGCTTCACTTCTCTCTCTGTTTGTCTCCAAATTTAGTAATAGAAATATCTACAACTTCTCAACTAGCTAAAGCTCTGAAACTTTCAGAATTTGTGTATTTCCTGTGACAATACAAAATTCAATTATTTTCAATGTTGATTTGTTTAATATTTTGAGTAACATAATTAATTGTAATGCTTCATATAGAGAAAATAAAGAAATAATAACACGAATAAAAATAAGTTTTTAGTCAAGTTAGATATTAGTCTTAGAAAAAATATTTAATCAGACGAGTGCATGTGTTTGCAATATTATTATCAGCAATTGCTAAAATTCCAGGTTCAGTTATTTCAGACTTCCGAACTAGGTGTACTAATCTGGTTATTCGTCAAAGCCTCCCCGTGTGTCTCTCACAGTTCTGTGGGTTCTCGGGTGGCTAAATAGTTCAATCTTGGATACGCAAGTTCCGGTTTTGCCCTCTAGACCTATTTCCTGCAAGTCGTTTCATATATCACTCTTAATTTATTTATTTAAAATAAATAAAAACACTTTACTTTGTATTAAACCACGATTTATTATCGTGCCAACCGGTTTCGCTTAAACTTAAGCTTCATCAGGGCAACTTTATAACTAAACAATAAATACAAAGCAGTGCACTTATATACACATAATGAGGGAGACAAAATATAAAATTACATAGAAAAAAGAGAGACAACAATATACGAGTACATATGAAAGAGACATAATATATTATTTAACGATAATGACAACATATAGAGAGATAGAGAGACAAATTAAAAACAAGTGAGACAACAATATACCAGTAATTATGAAAGAGAACATAATATAAAATTACACGATAATAAAAGGTAGATAGATTATATGATAACCACAAAATATAGAGAGATAAGCGAATGGATTAGAGAGAGACAAATTACAAACAAGTGAGACAGTAATATACCAGTACTTATGAAAGAGAACATAATCTAAAATTACATGATAATAAAAGATAGACAGACCAGCATATGGACTAGAAAGAGCTAAATTACAACAAAAGATTGAACTCTAGGAGAGTGAAAAGGAAAGGGAGAAATTAGTAGGATTTATATGGGAAAAATATTTAGTATAGGACTGTTGGATAAACATAAACATTTATTTAACTCCCACATGGGCTTTTACAAAATATACAATATAGAAAATCACATAAGACAGATATGTAGTTAAAAATATTCAAGTACAAGGTTACAGTTACAAGTAAAAATCACAAAAGACAGATAGTTATTAAGATTACAGTACATTAAGAGGATAAATTACATATAAAAATACAGGATAAATTACATATAATAGATTTGAGTAAATTAAAAACAGATGTGAAAAAGAGAAGTTTAAACAGGAAGAAGAAAAAGAGGAAAATTTATTTATCCATTACCATTTCATTGAGACGTAAATAATGGTTTCAATTTAGTCCTATACACAGTTATACTATCAGTAAAAATGTCGACCACCTTCTTAATGTTGGCCTTTTGAAGGTTCAACGATTTCGGGGCATCTTTAAAGCACCATTATAGACTATTCTTCTGACAGAAGAAACACTTCCTATATATGACAAAATATAATTGAAAGGTTTATTTAGCTTTGTTTGATTTGATAATTATGAAAACAAATTCATCATCTCGGATTGAAAGATTTAGACCCGTGCCTTGCAAGCGGGTTTCCTGCGAAACATCGGACCTTCCCTTGTTTGCATGTTTTGCAATTGTTGCAAATTTTATCATTTATATTTTTTAACGCTAAAACTATTAATTTCTTCTTACGCATATAAGTGCCGTCAGTACTAAGAGTGTCAAGACGAGGTCACGTCATGTAACCCCAACATTGACATATTTCACATGACAACCTCAGTTTAAGAGAGAAATTATATCGCTCCTGACCGAAAATAGTTTGATCGTGTTAGACGGACTCTTCGGAAATCAACCTAAACAAAAAATTTATAGTCACAAAGCGCGGGTACACATTTTCTGACTTAGTTGTCCTGGGAGTCTACACGCCTATTATGTCGTGCGGAGAATGTGAACTTCGTTCATCTTGTAATCACTTACTGTAGTATACTTATATTGTATAATGTATTAATGTTTTATTTTAATGTATCATCGTAAATTGTAACTATACTAATCACCTTGTACTAAATGACTATCCATTATGGTCATTCTGACCTGTCGATTGTCTTTAAAACAAAAAATAAAAAATAAAAATAAAGACCAAATTAGTTGGATTGTGGATGCGCAGAAAGGTCAGAATTATGACAACAACAAAACTTCCAAAAAGAGAGAAGTAATGCACCCCTGGACGTTGGCAACGTGCGCCGAGACAGCAGACACACCCAGAACAGAATTAGACAAGTGGCTACCACAGACGCAACTCCTGTCCCTCTTCATTTACCTCTGCGTCAAGTGCTCGTGATGTTCGTAATAGTCTCTCTTCATACGAGGCAATAAAAACATTCAACCGAACAACACATTATATATGTGTATACACGTCTTATCTTATATACAATATCCCAGTGGCGTGCAGCGCATACAAGCAAAAAAGCTGTGCATTGGTAAAGATTCTGAGAAACAAATATTAATTAAATAATCCTTATCTTAAGAAAAAGTTTATTTAAAATTCTAGCCGTATTTCGTCCTACGGCTAGAAGTTTTATTTCAGACGTTTCCATTTAACGTGACGTGTATGGTTTTTTTTCGATTTTAAATTCTAGCCATAAGCCTACGGCTAGAAGTTTTATTTCAGACTTTTCTGTGCTTAACTTTACGTCAATTCTTCATTTATTTCGCCAACCAATTTGTTCCACAGATATAGTCAAGTTGAGAAAAAAAACGTGTATTTTTAATGCTGCGAGTTTTGTGCAATAGCATCCTTCTTCGAAAGGTCCTATGCCAGGCGCACGTCATGCAAAAATGTTATTTTTTACAAATTCCACCCAAAATTTTCGGTGTCAATATTATATCGTTTCTATAGTAAATGTTAATACGAATACGACAAATACCATGTGTTATCTGTTGTATCATAATGATATCATAAAATGTTTGATTTATTTTTGTGAATAGAAACGTATATCTGAAATTAGTATTGTTCCAGATTTAATTATATATAAATCGTCTTCGAAATATATTGAAATATTTCGCCGTATTAGCTATACCTATATAAAATATTTATTTATTTATTAAATATTGTTTACAATACTTCTTTTATGGTGCAGTTATTTTTGTGGATTGAAGCTACTCAAAATAGTTCATTATATATAGTTTTACAAAAATAAGTACAACCGAAAAAACGGGTGAGACACTGATAGGTGAGGCGCATAGATATGTACATAATATAATATATATATATATTGTAATATAGGTATATAGTCGGTCACAGCATAACCTAAGTTTATACCAACTGCACGCCACTGCAATATCGTAATGTCCTTCTGTGTGTCACGCGTGTAAGGATATTAATAAGAAAACTGTATTTACGTTATATCGGAGTCAAATGAACATTAGCATAGTATAGCAACATAAGCATAACATAGCAAGAGGACAATCTAAGATGAATAAGACTGATATTCGGAAAGAAGACAAAAAAAAGAAAATCTGTAATATATGTACATCGCAATGAAGCTCCTTAAATACAGAGGAAACATTGTAAGAATACAAAATCTGTAGTTAAAATATGGCTTAGAAAAAATGTGTTGCGAAAATTTTAGATACGTTGAGAAATGATTATTTTTTTATTGTTTATGTTAGAGCATATGAGGTGTATGAAAGAAGACAGCAATATCCAAAAAAAAATAATGCGGTCATCGAGGATTACTAATTTATAATGTACTGAATTCGAGATTTTATAGGAAGCATAGTCTATTAATTTATATGAAACAAGATTTTGGAAGGGATAGGATACATAAAATATAGAATTCAGTACAACAGAATGTTAGTTAACTTAGTAAAAACCACTACCAGATTTAAGGTCTACTGGTTTCGAGACGTACCCGTCTCTTAGTCAGGACCAACACTACACTACTATATTCACAACACTATACACCCCAAAAAGTTAATGCTTTAAATATAAATAATATTAATAATAGAATTACATATTAAATTAGTAATCCTCGGTGACTGCATTCAAAAGATTTATTTTATTTTATTGGATATTACTGCCTTTGCTTTTATATGCCACATACATTATATTTGTTTGTTTACGCACTATTTTAAAAATAATTTTTAAAAAATGAATTCCTACGTAATATCAAAATTATACACGCGAATATATGACCTTTTTGTTAAGAAAATATAGTTTTCAAATACATAACAAAACAATAAGTATATCGAAGCGAATTATTCTGAATCAATATATATATATAAAGAAACCCGTGTTTCCCTATTCACCAAGTTTTCTCCACAACCACCCACAGGTGGTTATGGTGGTGGTGTCACATCGAAAATATGCGAGTTTGGTGGGGGTGGCTGAGCGTGGGTGGGAGTGGGTGACGAAAATGTGCTTTCTAGCACATTGTTTTGTTATGGGAAGGCCGCAAATACTTCAGATTGTTTCAAAATAGGCGCACGGACTGTGTCGGTGAGTCTAGAATATTCCGGAAAAACCTGCTCAAGAACTTTCTGGAAGGAGAAGATTCTAGAAAATTCCCGAAAGTTCTATAAGGTTCTAAACTGTATGGCGGAATGTGTCGGTGTGTCTAGAAGGTTCCTGTACATTCGATAAATTTCTTGAAAGTTTTGGAAGGAGAATGTTCTAGAAGGTTCGCGAAACTTCTATGACGATTCAAACAGTGTACTAAAAATCTACGCGTGCGAAGCCGCGCGGGCACAGCTAGTTGTGTCTGAAAAATATCCGTCCTTGTGGCCAAAAACATTTTAATTTTCTTCAATAAACATTTTACTTAGATACCACAATATTAGAGAGATAATTTATTCTTCGTTCAGCATTTTTAATCGAAGCTTGATTATAAGCTGGAGATCCAGCTGAAATAATTAATCCGGAGCTGTGACGTGGAATCTGATTGATTGTTTCACATTCCAATATTAAGAATGCGATGTTTAGATATCCCAAACATTGTATTCTTAATAATACTTGAATTCGTATTGATATTTTCAATGCGAATTCAAGTATTATTAAGAATGCGATGTTTGGGAGAGTGTTTTTCTAAAAACTGTTGTTTTAAAAACTAGTGTTGTTTTATAAACTAATTCAAAAATTGTTTTATACCTTGTTCATTTCACTTTTCTCTTGATTTATTACTTTTTATACTTTGTTTATTTCACTTTTCTCTTGATTCATTGCTTTTATTACTGTTTTCATACTTTGTTTATTGCTGTTGTCATACTTTATTTATTTCAATTTTCTCTTATTTTATTTCTTATATAATTGGTTAGATTAGCGTTAAGATTTAAAATTACATTGATATATTGAGTCGTTCATAATTGAGCTCCAGTAGGATATTTCAAGATGTTTCTTTGATTTATGGTACTGTGAACTTGTGAATACTCTTAATAAATAAATAAATATACAGGTCCAACCTGCCGATGGTTATGCCTGCTGGAACAGCTGCCGCTTTGCTGAACAATATCAGTTCGGAAATTGATCTGTTCCATGTCTCAGATGGTTTTCCGAAACAGGATTCTCCTACACCTTCGATGAGAATTATTTTATACATGTGTTAATTAAAATTTTATAATATTTACCGATTAAATGTGTGTTTGTAATGTAAATATTGTACAACAAATATATCGATAAAATAACTAAAATAAAAACTTACCCATAAAAACCAAGTTTTTATTATACTCCCATTCTCATTTACTAGTGGAAACTAGTAAATGAGAAAGGGAGTTGGGCTCGAATCGGACGACGCTACGAAAGCGAGTAATAAAAAATTTAGAAAAATCCAAAATTACACTATAATTATTATTTTTTTTAAACGAAAATTAGCTAGATCATTTTTATCGTCGCCACGAGTCTGTCTGCAAAGTTTCAGCTCGATTGGATCACGGGAAAAGGGTTAAAAATCGATCCAAAGTTTTTTCGGCAGACAAGCAAACGAGCCAACAAGTAGATGCAACGAATTAAAAGAAAGGGAGTAAAAAGCCCTGGCGACGCAGCCTGACGTGCTGGGCAGATTGCAGGGTGAGAATAATTAAGGAGTTCTAAATGACATAAAATAATAAAGCAGATATGCGAGATGTGCCCGTGAATGAAATTTTGAAGTTATACTTCTTTTGGAGGATTCAGGGTATTTTTTTTATTCTAATGGAATCTATGCCCGCAGCATGTAGCGAAACATGTAGCGGCGGAACATGTTGTAGCGGAACAATTCTTGTCAGTTGTCAGATTCTGTTTTCTTGCGAGTTCACGAATGTTTCTATCGTTTTTTAAGAAAGCTTTTGTTTGTAGAAGTATAACTTCTACCACGCGTACATGAGTAATGAGTACACGTACGAATTTTTCCTAAGATTTTTGAGTCGACAATCCACGAGAACATGATTTTACTCCCGCGGAGATTTAAGGTACAGACACACATGCTTATTATTGGCATGCTAATGAACATGCCACTAATAAGCATGCCCTAACAATTGTACACACTTGCTCATTATTAGCATGCTTATTAGTGGCATGCTCATAAATAAGCACGCTCAAAGCTAACAATCAAATACACATGCTTATTAGTGGCATGCTCTTGTCATAGAATAGAGACGCTCTTGTTCAAAATGGAAACTTTGCAAACTGAAATAGAAAATTCAAGTGAACCAATAAATCAAAACAGTTCCCGGGTTTCCATCCGCACATTTTTGATTTTAGTTTTTATACTTTTTATTGTAAGATTTGAATCATTCATGCCTTTTAATAAAGTTTCATAAACATTATTTCTCACTATATTATTTTTACACAACGGTGACCGAGTATTCCACAGACATTCGTGATTCCTGTAATAAGTCACGAAAAGTAATGTTTTGCCATCTCCCCAACGCGCCATATTTGTTTCATCTGTCGCGGACTGAGAAGATCGCATTGATATTACTAGCCGCGAAGCCCGCGAATGACATAAGCATGCTAATAATGAGCAAGCCTGTTCACACATGCTCCAAAGATACCCCTTCTCATGGTGAATGACAGTGGCATGCTCATAAATCAACCGGCGGTTGATTTTTGAACATGCCACTATTCCTTGCCCAACGTAAATTGGCGTGCGGCAGGATTGGAACTAAAACCCGCCCCGCCCGCACCCGGCGGTAACCCCTCGCCCTGTCATTCAGTTCATTCTCGTCTTTGAGCGCGAGCTGTGTCATCTTGATTACCAATATACACTGAATTATTATGTCCAAAACATCCTAAACCGTCCGGGATGGTGCAAGAACAATTGCCAATGAAGTATTAAAGTTTTGCGAAGCTGAAAAAGCAAATAATGGACCGATATTACCGTCTGACAGTTTGACAGATAGAGCGGCCGCCGCGGAGCTCGCTGTTACCCGACCAAATTTCTATTAAAGGCTCTGACACCGGTCACCGGACATTCAGTACATTATGTATTGTGTAATAAATTTACACCCTGGCAACTTCTGGCACGCGACAGGGGCGCCCTCCCTCGCACACCAATTTATAGTGGTACGTCTATAAGTGGCATGCTCATTACTAGCAATGTGCCTACACACATGCCTCTAATAAGCGAGCGCTAAAAAAGATCTTTACTGCGCATGCTCACGTGCCACTAATAAGCGTGTGTATCAGTAGCTTTCTTTTTTGGATAAAAGATTTACGGTTTAAATTACGGCCGTTCGACATATTTACGTATTGAAATAAAAGTGACATTTCAATCTGGCATCTATACCTAATAATTCTTTGGAGACAACTCTCGGTCATCGCAGTCCACCGAGTCTGGAGCGTCGTTTACGTTTGTTGTTCGTCGACGTCAAAAGATGATCAGCTCGTCATCTGAATTAGGTTCTCCCCAGCAGTTGAAATGGAATAAACATTTTTTAATTTTTTTTTTAATTTAAAGACTATCGACAGGTCAGAATGACCCTAATGGATAGTCATTTAGGACAAGGTGATTAGTACAGTTACACTTTACGATGATACATTGAAATAAAACATTAATACATTATACAACTATACATTATACTACAGTAAGTGATTACAAGATGAACCAAGTTCACATTCTCCGCACGACATAATAGGCATGTAGGCTCCCAGGTCAACTAAGTCAGAAAATGTGTACCCGCGCTTTGTGGCTATAAAATTTTTGTTTAGGTTGATTTCCGAAGAGTCCGTCTTACACGCTCAAACTATTTTCGGTCAGGAGCGATATAATTTCTCTCTTAAACTGAGGTTGTGTCATGTGAAATATGTCAATGTTGGGGTTACATGACGTGACCTCGCTGTACTGGTTTAGCATTCTAGGTAGAGGAGAGAAATAACCTATGTTGGTGTTGTAGACCTTTGTGTGGAATAGTGTTCGGGATCTCAGAGACCGGGCAGGTATTTGTAATTACTCCCTTTCTTTTACAAATCTGTCACGAAAGCTTCGCTAGTACTGCAGCGCCTGGTGTCGGCAGAAATACGCCGCCCACGTAATCACATTGACTGTACCACCATATCCCCGAATAATGACCGCAATGTGTCCTCATGTGCGACTATCAACAAACAACCTGTCGATAATCCCCACACCTCCTGGTCGGTCCGTAACACTAGCAGGGGCTGTAATACTGTAGCAGGGGACAGTGTGATGGTAGACCGTGCAGATAAGGCGTGACCTCCACCAGCAGTGCGAATGTCGTCCAATTATAATATATCTATTTTATATAACATTGCTTGTAAATTAAAACAAGCGATAGGCTAATCGCTGTTATGTTTGTTTCCCAATAATCTTTCTCCACAAACTTCGTGCTGGAAGGTCACCATCAAACATAACAATTTCGTCCGTCCGTCCGTCTGTCTGTCTGTCTGTCCCCATATCTTCGTGTAATGTCCGCAATACCGCCAAGCCTGCATTACACGTCAAAAATACAGTACATATAGAATTTAGCAAAGACGCATTTCATGTTCCGCCCAACACAATCGCAGTAGTAACATATAGTTAACATTTAACTGCCCGCAGAAAAAAATGTTCAGATATTTATGTAAAATATATAAATAAGGTAATATTTATTATTTAGGAACCGGCATGTATAATGCCATCATGTTTGACGAGTTATAGCTATTAAATAAATAACCAAATGTCAAAAAATTACGATATACAGAGCAATGATTGTCAGTGAAAAGCTAGAGGACATAAAAAAGAGGATTAACTAACTAACCATCAGGGTCGGCAGAGAGGATTGAACTCCATACTATTGTATCCTGGCACACCACTTTTGCTTCAGACATCTTCTCATACGAGTTCTACGGTTGTTGAGGCTTTCAACAGGGCCATACTCAAATACTTGTAGTATCTGATCGTGCCAGGTCTTTCGCGGACGCCCTCTATTCCTGTTGCCTTCAACACTCGCCCCATATATTTTCTGAACTATCCTTCCTCGTTCATAAGTTTCGCGTGACCAAACCATCTCAGCACTCGTTTCTCTATTATGTCTACCACGCTTAAGCCAGCATTACATTCACTTCTAATTTGTTCATTCCTCACTCTGTCGACCAAAGATTTTCCACACAAGCAGCTTAGAAAGAAAAAAAGAGAAAAATTATAAATTTGTGTCGCAACTAAAGAAAGGTGCACCTGATGTGTATATGTTTTAAAACGTAATACATTGTACGCTCGTATCATACAAAGTGCCCGCGCGGCTTCCGTAGATTTTTAGTACACTGTTTGGATCGTCTTAGAACTTTCGCGAACTTTCTAGAACATTCTCCTTCCAGAACTTTCAAGAAATTTGTCGAATGTACAGGAACCTTCTAGACGCACCGACACATTCCGCCACTCAGTTTAGAACCTTATAGAACTTTCGGTAATTTTCTAGAACCTTCTCCATCCAGAACTTTCTAGAGCAGGTTTTTCCGGAACCTTCTAGACTCACCGACACAGTCGGCGCGCCTATTTTGAAACAATTTGAAGCATTTGCGGCCTTTCCATAACAAAACAATGTGCTAGAAAATACATTTTCGTCACCCACTCCCACCCACGCACAGCCACCCCCACCAAACTCGCATATTTTCGATGTGACACCAAGGGCTATCCACCATCATAACCACCGTTGGGTGGTTATGGCTGGTTGTGGAGAAAACTTGGCAGGTAGGGAAACACGGGTTTCTTTATATATATATATATATATGTATAAATATATTGATTACCACTGAGGGGAGCTAACATCGTAGTGAGATTAGAATAAGTAATTGAACATTTCGTTAACTTTGTGGAAATCCTTTATTAACAAATTATGAAATAAAACACTAAACTTTGTTTTTTCCCACTATTTTATATGTTACACTACATGTTTCGGAAACATCCGTTTCCTTCTTCAGGTGAGTTAAGACTGAGGTATGTGGGAGTGGTTGTTCGGTGGGTGAGTTGTGGATTCAGTAGAACTGGAGGGGGTATCTAGGTGGTGGGAGATCTGGAACATTTTAAGAAGGGGTGATGTGAAGGGTTGTACTTGATTATTGATTATGTTATTTGATGTGTTTAGGTTTTTATGAATTTCAAGTGATTCTAAATTATGTTGTTTTAGGCCGTATGTCTGTTTATGTGGGATGTGTTTTTTTGTATTTTTGAATGTCTGGTTATTTTCTATAATATGATTAGCATATTCTGAAAAATTATGATTTGTGAGGCACCTTTAATGTACTTTAAATCTTGTTTCTATTAATCTGCCTGTCCGACCTATATATATTTCATCTCACAATCCTCACATTCTAGTTTATAAACCCTACAGTGTAATTTGTTAAGATCTTTCGATTTTTTTAAAAAAATGTTTTTCAATTGAATTGTCAGTGTAGAAAGCTGGTTTTATATTATTCGGTAGTGTAGTGTAACAAGTCTCAAATTTAAAATGGTTGAAAAAACAAATTAATGTATATTACGGATGTCTCACAGAGACGAAACTGTATGTTATTATTATTATTATGGGAAAGTAGGTATAGAAGTCATTTATGGTGCACATCGGACTTACGACCGATCGTACGGTAGGCTTTAGTGATCACTTTACACATGTGTAACGTTCGCCATTTCCATCATGATAGAATATACCATGTCTTACTATCGCAAGTCCGATATACGCCATAAATGACTTCTATACCTACTCTCCCATAATAATAATAAAATACAGTTTCGTCTCTGTGAGACATCCACAATATACATCAATTGATTAATGATGTCTCTGTGACAAAAAATCCAGTACTATCGTTCTGAAAGATTTGAACATACTCAAAAATATTCTGAAAAAAACAAAGTTCAGTGTTTTGATTCATAATTTGTTAAGATTGGAGTAAGCTGGAATTAGCCGGAATAAGCTGGAATCTGGCGGATCGCCTTCAGCAATCAGGCGCGGTCGCCACCAAAATACCGCTTCGCTTTTAGACAGAGCTTGCGACTCGCCACTAGAATAGAAATATAACATTTTCTTTGACTAAAATAGATAAATTGGGTAAATTCAGGACAAGAGCTGCTCTGTTCCGCGCGGGTTCTTCACATAAACCACAATTTTGTTTCGATATAATGCATTTTGATAGAAGGCTCCATAGGTTAGGAAACGAGTATGGCTACCTATCGGATGTTTTTTCGGAATCACTAGCCGCCTACAAGAAAGCTCTTCTGGACGAATTTGGTCGTTTATAATTAGTCATTGATGTCACGTCTTGTTTTTAGATTTTTGAATTTTACATTTCGTTTTATTTTACTGTCATTTTTATTGCTTCTTGAGTTTCAGAATTGATTTGTTTACAATTATTTCATTTTGTTGTAATTTTGTTGCTTCTTGAGTTTCAGACATGATTATTTTAATTTGTTGTAGTTTTATTGATTGTTGACTTTCATTTTTGATTTGGTAACTATTATTTCATTTGATGTAATTTTGTTATACTTTATGTTATTCACTTAATGTTTTATTTTTCTTTATATATCACTTTATTAATTGTTTTTGATAGAATTATACCTTATCTCCTTTTTTTATTATTACCTATCAATCTATTCATCTTGTAGCTTGTTGGTCTTGTGGTTAGGATTCTCGCCTCGTGATCCAAAGGTCGCGGGTTCGAACCTCACTCCAGACCAGCAAGTTAGTCCTAATTTCATAGCACAAGCGTTTAGCTTAGTTTGAAAATAGTAAGAATATTGATGTGACACGTATTCCGTGTTCGCATCTCTATTTTTTTTTTAAATAAAAAATATGTATATATACATTGTTCTTTTTAATGGTACGTTGTACCGTGTATTAAATAAATAAATTTTGAATATCCTTACCTGTGACTATGTTATAGGTAAGATAAACAAAGGAAAATTAGTATTTGTAGCAATGAAAATCGGAAAAGTCATCTTGGAATGAAACATCCAACCCCGATCTCCATCAATGTTTCGCTGCGTATTATATACAGGGTTATTTGTAAAACATTAATAACCTCGCAGAACAATATTCCTGCCTTGATTATGAGTCGAAAATGTTCAAGCTATTACGACCTAATATCAATAGTCATGGAGATATGCGACATCAAAGTTTGCATTTTTTTCCAATATTTATGACTTATTTTTTGTAAAACGTTGGACTATCATTACAGTAACTTATATCGAATATGAAAAATTCATTCCCTTTAATGCAAGTCAAATAAAAAAATAAAATCTTTCCAATTCCAACTGGAAAACAATCCAATTGGAATTTTTCAGGGTTTTTATCATTTTATTTAACTTGTTTTGAAACGAATGAATTTTTCGTAATCGATATGAGTTACTGTAATGATAGTCCAACGTATTACAAAAAATAACTCAGAAATATTGGAAAAAAATACAAACTTTGATGTCGCATATCCCCATAACTATTGATATTAGGTCATAATAGCTTGAACATTTTCGACTCATAATCAAGGCAGGAATATACTCCTGCGAGGTTATTAATGTTTTACAAATAACCCTGTATACATATACTCGTACATAGATACTTAAGGTACTGATACACGTGCTCATTAGTGGCACGCGAGCATGCAGCAGTATTGAGCTTCTTGAGCTATTGCTACTTGGAGGCATGTGTGTAAGCGCATTGCTAGTAATGAGCATGGTCATTACTAGCACGCACAAAAATCAACCGCCGCCGCCGGTTGATTTATGAGCATGCTCATTTGATTTAATTCAAATCAAATGAGCATGCTCAATTGCTTTGCAATGCTTTAATTCAAATCAAAAAAATAATTGATTTGACTCAAATACATTAACTACAAGTTAAGCATACCAATACAAAACATAGAATACAATTACATATTGAAGAGACTAAATTTACTCACATTATATGATAGAAGAAAAATTTATGATATAGTTCTTCTTTACAAAATTGTAAACAATATGTTGGACAGCCCTGACCTTGCAGCATGTATCGATTATAATATCCCTTCCACACATAGAACTCGACAAATTGTCACATTCCATCGCAACAATTGCAATACTAACTATCAATCAAATTCTGTGATACACAGAATATTGGGAACTTGTAATGAATATGGTTGCATGATTGACATTTTCGTCGACAGTCTGGAGAAAGTAAAGTTCACACTTAAAGAGGCAATACTGCTTCGTTACTGACTTCAGCTGTTAATATGTAATGGTGGGTAATATATATTTTTCGTACACATTGCCGCTTTGTACTTTATATTTTTAATTTTTGTACTCATGTTTTGGTGCTATTCCTGGTACTTTTAATAATTTGCTACTTGTAATTTATATTGTTTAATGTATATTCTTTTTAATTTTATGATATATTTTTTTATGTAAAAGCCTATACGCATTGCTGCTCGTTACCTACTCTACATTTTTAATTTTTATACTCATGATTTGGTGCTATTCCTGAAACTTTTAATGTACGTGCTTTTTGAAATTTATTTTATACTCTTTATGTAAAAGCCTAATGGGCGTAAACAAATAAAAAATAAATAAATAAATTTGCGGGTGGAAGGGGTATCTTTCGAGCATGTGTGAACAGGCTTGCTTATGAGCATGCTAATGTCATTCGCGGCTAGTATCGATTATCAATGCGATCTTCTCAGTCCGCGACAGATGAAACACATGGCGCGTTGGGGAGATGACAAAACATTACTTTTCGTGACTTATTATAGGAATCACGCATGCCTATGGAATACTCGGTCACCGCTGTGTAAAAATAATATAGCAAGAAATAATGTTTATGAAACTTTAGTAAAAGACACGATTGATTCAAATCATGCAATAAAAATTATAAAAACTAAAATCAAAAATGTGCGGATGGAAACTCGGGAACTGTTTTGATTTATTGGTTCACTCGAATTTTCTATTTCAGTTTGCAAAGTTTCCATTTTGAACAAGAGCGTCTCTGTTCTATTCCATTTAATGTCTATGCCATGTAATGTAAAGGCCATGCCATGCCTATGCAATGACAAGAACATGCCGTTAATTAGCATGTGTGTTTGATTGTTAGCTTCGAGTATGCTCATGAACGAGCATGCTTAAAATAAGCATACTAATAACGAGCAAGCGTGTAGGTACAGTTGTTAGAGTATGTGTGTTTGATTGTTAGCTTCGAACATGCTCATGAACGAGCATCTTGTAGTATGCTCGTTCATGATGGCCTCCCAGAGTTCTGAAATGGAGACCTTGGGAAAATTAAAGAGGCATCGGAAGACCTCAAAAGAAATGGGCCGATGATATTGTCGCTGTGGGAGGAAAGAAATGGCCACAATTAGCCAATAACAGGGAAGAATGGAAAAATAAGGAAGTGGCCTATATCCAGCAGTGGAAAGACGAAGGCTGATGAAGAAGAAGAAGGAGATGAACGAGCACGCTTGAAATAAGCATACTAATAACGAGCAAGCGTGTAGGTACAGTTGTTAGAGCACGCTAATAAGCTTGCTCAAAAATAATGTAGCAGTACCTCTAGTAAGATGCAGAATCTAATACTCCTCCGAATGTCTCACTACATATTATGTTCAATCGGCCAAGTTTTCGAAATGTTATTGTTTTAAATACTTAATTCTACGAGTAAACAAGTTATCCTGAATAACAGAACAATATTGTTCTCGAAACATATAAAAATATTGTATATAATATAAGTGGTGTAAACAAAGTTATTCGATTAATTAAGATAAATTACAGGTAGAAGTCTCATAGAGATAAAGCTATTTACATGCTATTTTCTTTTATATATATAAATATAATTTATATTTATTCATCCTTACCTAACCTAACCATAACATCTTCATTCGTAACTGTATCCAGCATGTTTTAAACATTTTTCTCCACATCTTCAATCTTCGGTAAGGGACCACTCCATAAATTAGCGTCGTGGCGTCTGACCATTGCATTCATATTCTGAGGCCTCCACGGCTGCAGTACTCTGCAACCCAGGAATGTGTGTCCTCTCCAATTTCGTTCCAGCAACTATATTGCTGGAACGAAATTGGATGATTCTGTGGTGGTCAAAGACGCGTACATATATACGTGTAAGGAGATACCACATATGCTGACATCGAGCACGGCAGACCGTTACCATCGATACAGAGGTCGCGGCAAAAGCGATGAGTACAACGAACAAGGCGACCATGTAAGCCGGACCAATGACCGAGTATAAAGGCGAGGTATAGCAGAGGGCATGGACTATCGGAGTGACGAAACGCACCTTGCTGATCTAGGCAAAGAGGAAATCATAACACCCCCGATTCCTTTGTTCTGGATCACTATATAAGCATGCGCCTGCAGAACAAATCATCTCACTCCAGGGGAGCTTTTCGGATACAGCGGAAGCCCTCGCCGTCATACCTTCGAACTTCGCGCCTTTCAATTGTAACCTTTGTACACTACTGTGTTCTTTATAACTTGTGTTTTGTAATCAAATAAATTCTGTCAAACCATCGCGACTTTTACATCATCAACCGCAGCAGAGATCTCCGACTCTACAAACGGGGTGGTGACCTTTGAGTTCAACTCTCCCCACAACCGGAGGGCTCATCCACCTCCAAAATTCTATAAGTTTATAACTTACATCGGCATCAATTTTCCGCTTCCAACAAGCAGTTGCGATTGCTCGGTTGTGTGTTGTCTCGGTGTTGGTTCGGTGTGCAGGCGGCCTAAAAGTGTACTTTTGTTTCGCTATCAGCGCAAAGTTTATCTAAATGAGCGTATCTAGCGCTGATGGCCCCGCGACCTCCGCCGTTGTTGAAATGACAACATTTATTTCGCCACAAGACTAGCTGAATGTTTTTTAATTTTTTTTTGGCACCGATAAAATGGTTTGCAGCGGCTGTGCTATACGATTACTTATTTCCAAGCGTTCTTCACTAGAACGCCTTAAGAAACGAGCTTTATATCTGTGCAATAACAATAACAAATACAATAAATGTTCATCAACACATTGCATATTTGCAGTGACAATGCTAGAATAGAACGCAGGGCCGCCGAAAGGAATTATGGCCCCGCGATTATAGAGATTCACATGTCACCACACACAGGCGACCCCCGCACTCCAGTGGGCATAACACCGGCTTCTCATACCGGGGGTTCTGGGTTTGATTCCCTGTGAGGTCATCTGTGTAATTAACTTAAGCCTGGAGTATTTTTGTGACGAGGTTTGCTACAGTAATTGGGCCCCACGGCCTGTTGTAGCTTAACAAAAAAGAATTCTGATTTATATAAATAAAACTAACTTAGTTAAACACCACTTATATATAAATTTAAAAAGAATTCTTGCCACTACACTACCGAGATGTCCAACAATGGGAGCTTACACAAAGCCGATAAGGAAATATGGAAGTTATAAAATTACCTCAGTTAGAAGCCGCGTGGCTTCCCTTTTAGAGCAAGTATCCTGCTATTCGACATGTACAACTCTACTTGGTGAGAGGATTCATCCTGCCATGAAAAAACTCATCATGAAGAATGGTTGAACTATCCGGCAACAACCTATATGCGAGGAATTTATTTATTTATTTATTTAACGTCCTTATGGGCTTTTACAAAAATACAGAATATAAATTTAAAAATAAATATCATAAGACAGATAAAATAATAATACAGATAAAAGGTACAAATAATAATTGTTAAAGGTACAAATAATTATAGTTTAAAGGTAAAATAAAAATACAGAAAAATTTACTATCCATTTCCATTTCATAGAGATGTAAAGAATTGTATCAACTTTATCCTGAACACAGTTACATTATCAGCAAAAATGTCAGCCGCCTCTGCATGTTCATTCCCTAATGAGTGTAATCTGGGAATTACAGAGTTTGCTAATGCATTAGTTCCGACATTTCCACTATAATAGAATAATGCACTGTGTCTTGATGACCTCAATGGGGCGCATAAGTCGATCAGACTAACAATCTGGGGGCAATCAATCACGCTGTTTATGATCCAATAAAGAAATATTAGGTCTGTCACAGTACGTCTCACAGACAAGTTTAATAGTTGTAAATAACTAAGGAGATATTTCCAAATTTTTGGATTCGTTCATTGTATGTATCTCTGTAACTACTTGGTGGACTTGGCTGAAGACGAAGTGACAATACTCTAAGTAACTCTGTGTGATATGTGACAGGACGAGACTAACGCGATGCCTCAACTCTCCTTGCGGCCCTGACTTGTAAGGCACGAAACCGATCGCGCCCACATCAAAAACGATTCCCAGAAGTCAGTTCTTCTAATAATTCTGATCATAATACGAAGCGAAATAGCGCTTTCTCCTCGCAACAGCTCTCGGCGACACGAAGTCCGCCCACACTATCGGAGACTTACTTCAGTCAGCTGCAGAATCAACGACTGGAATCAAATCGAATCGGTCGAACGCGATGAGGTTAAACCACGGCTCCAAATGACTCGAGACAGTTCAAAATGCAACAGATGTGTCTATTTTTAGTACACTGTTTAGATCATCTTAGAACTTTCGCGAACCAGAACTACCAGAACTTTCAATAAATTTATAGAATGTACAGGAAACTTCTAGACACACCGACACATTCCGCCACTCAGTTTAGAATCTTTTAGAACTTTCGGGAACTTTCTAGAACCTTTTCCTTCCAGAACTTTCTAGAGCAGGTTTTTCCTTAGCCTTCTAGATTCACCGACATAATAGACGCGCCTATTTTGAAACAATCTGAAGTATTTGCTGCCTTCCCATAACAAAACAGTGTGCTAGAAAGCACATTTTCGTCACCCACTCCCACCCACGCTCAGCCATCCGCACCAAACTCGCATATTTTCGATGTGACACCAAGGGCTATCCACCACCATGACCATCGGTGGGTGGTTGTGGCTGATTGTGGAGAAAACTTGGCAGGTAGGGAAACACGGGTTTCTTTATATATATATGTGTTAGTTCTAACTACTTGGTGGTATCAACAACTTATCTAAGAATATATCTTTGAAATTCCTGGTTCACTTCGCAAAATTGTGTTAATTTTTGAAACGATTGGCCGAGAAGTCATTGACGACATGAATGAAGGCAGGATTTAAGTTGTATAGTAAAAAAGCTTAGTAAAAATCATCTGACTGGCTGAAATTATCTGGCCGAGCTAATTTATTTAGAGATCGTTCTTTGATCATAGATTCTAGATCCTAAAATCGCGAAGTCTTCGGATAATTTCAACTTGCATTCTGAATAATATTATTTGACTAAAGATTCGCTAGAGTGGGCTTACTCCAAGCAATTAGAATTAGAAACGACGAAATTAGGCGCAGAACTAGAGTAGTGGATATCATGGATCGTGTAGCGAAGCTAAAATTGCAAAGGGCGGGACACGTTGCAAGACAGGATGGCCTCCCTGAGTTCTGAAATGGAGACCTTGGGAAAATAAAAGAGGCATCGGAAGACCTCAAAAGAGATGGGCCGATGATATTGTCGCTGTGGGGGAAAGGAATGGCTACAATTAGCCAACAACAGGGAAGAATGGAAAAATAAGGAAGAGGCCTGTATCCAGCAGTGGAAAGACGAAGGCTGATGAAGAAGAGGAAGGAGGAGACCAGAGCTCTCCTGAGCAAGATTTATTCACGCTTTGGTGAGGTTTTCAGAGTGCTAGGTATGTTCATTAAGAGGACATTAAAAAAAAACAATATGTCACTACTTTTATTTAAATGTTAGTTAATTAGTTAGTTAGTTAGTCGAAATTTCCGAAGACTTCGTCACTCTAGGATCTAGAAATCTATGATCAAAGAATGCTCTCTAAATAAATTGAATTCATTAATTTTAGAGAAGAAGAAAGCTCTTAAACGTAAACAAACGTTAAATTATCCACAATTTGTGAAACATAAACTGTCAAGATACCGAAATAGCAATATTGCTTATTTCAGAATACGCCCAAATTATTGTTTTAAATACTTGCTTCTTTCCCTTTATTCTATTTATTATAATTAATAAAAATAAACTTAGCTTTCCCCACTTTTGTATTGAAAAATATCAAACAAATAGGTGTCTTTTAAATTTATTTTCATGTTAAGTAAGTACCTACTATATTATTATTCATTTTCCATATATAATTTTTTAAATATTTTGATTGTCTATACTTCGATTTTTGAATTTAATTTGTTAGTATACAATTGTATCCTGACGAAGCGGCCGTGGGCTCTGAAGCATGTTGAAATTTTTCAATACAAAAGTGGTGAAAACTAAGTTTATTTTTACTCCCTTTATATTAACTCGTGGCGTCCGTTTGCTTGCCGTGAACAAAAACTTAGCATCGATTTTTGACCCTTTTCCCGTGATCCAATCGAGCTGAAACTTGGCAAGCAGACTCGTGGCGATGATCAAGAAGATCTATCAAATTTTCGTTAAAAAAATTAATAATTATAGTATAATTTCGGATCTTTTGAAATTTTATTGGTTTTTTCAAATTGGAATCATTAGAAAAGTTTGATTAGCAACGGAGCGGCGGCCCGATAACGTCGCGGAATATCTTCTAAATTTGAATTACTCCGTCGGTATGCGTAATAGGTACTTCACAACGAATGTCGAAAATCTAAATTGACTGACAAATGTTTTTAGAATTTAATCTTCAAAGCATGAAGTGTCTTATCAAAGCTCAAAACATCTGACATTTTAGAAATATATTAAATTACTGTAAGTCTAGTAACATATTATATGTTTTAATTGTTATTATATTTTACAAAGAAAGGGAGTATAATAAAAACTTGGTTTTTATGGGTTCCTTTTTTTTATTAATGATCTTAATAGTGTCACCACAAACTTATTCTGCTGTTTTTAAAGAAGTTATAAGATTTGTATTCATCCAGCTTATTTGAGCTTGTTAAGGTGTCACGGATGACCACAGTTAATACCACGTGGTCTTGTACTGCGATCAATAAATAGGAGGGCAGAAAAGATTAATTGGCGTTTAATTACGAGCTCTTGGCTGACCGCACACTCGGAGCTGTTTGGCGCAACGTACGTAGTGTTAAGATAAGATAATATTCAGCGGTCATGGAACAACAAAACAATTACGACAGACTGAGATACTCAGCTTCGAACATTTCAATATTAACCTTTCCATGTCTTCGGCGGAGTTTGTTTTGCCGTCCACGAGGTGCCCGCTTTATACGTATTCTTCCCAATGAAAATGTGGTATACTTTGCGTTTGCCCAGTCCATACTACAGTATGGTATAGTCGGCTGGGGTGGAACCTTTAAGTCTAATAATATACTACCAATGGAAATAGTTCAGAGAGTAATTATCAAAGTGATTTTGAGGAAACCCTCAATATTCCCAACAAGGGAACTTTTCAACATCTTTAACGTCCCAAATATTAATCGAATGTATAAAAAATTTGCGATACTTCAATTTCACAAAATGTATATCAATAATAGAACATTTGGATGTTTTAGTAATAGACCGAGATCAGCTGAAAATATTTTGATACCTAAATGTAATACTAGCACAGCCCAACACCATTTCTCCTATCAAGGAGTATCATTCTTTAATGCTCTTCCCAGTGAAATGAAGACGGAAAAAAATTATAGAAAATTCAAGACTAAATTGAAAAATCTTCTACAAAAAAACATCATAAAAACACAATGAAAAAATCTTATCAAAACAATCTATATATACTTTTAAATGTTATTACAATACCTTCTTAATTATTAATTTTTATAACTTAATTTAATATTTCCTTGTGTATATCTAATTTACCTAATCTAATGTCTTACATTTTTGTATTCTTGTATTGTTTATATCTTTCTTACTTAATTTAATGTCTTAATTTTTATAACTTAATCTAATTTTTCTTTGTCTATATCTTACTTATTTAATCTAATGTCTTACACTAACAATTTCATTAATAATAAATATATACATATATATGACAATGCCCCCACTTTTAAACACGAGAATAAATTCTCATTTAAAAGTGGGTAAGCGTGTTATTATGTGTATTAATTATATTATATCGAATACACTCTTAAGTTTGTACATTTACCACATAAAATTTAATAATAATACAATATGAACCGCTTCATGATTTTGGAAACATTAAATTTAAATATCTACCTAAAACGTTTTTTCTGTTCGTAGCGCTGTAAAATGTAGAGTTTTCATTAAACAGAAATGTCAAATTCCTTTCTCTATTTTGTTTTGTTTTGAAAGTACATTTAAAAAAATTAAAAACGTAGAAATATATTTTCAGAAATTAGAAAGTTGCAAGTAGTTGTACATATTTAAATTAATATATTTTGCCATCATCATCATCACTCTTGGCTCTACAACCCCTGGTGGGTCTTGGCCTCCTCAAGAGTCTTCCTCCACTCATCTCGGTAGTGCCAGCTCTCTCTAGTTCAGAAGCTCCAAGGCAGAAATGTCTTTGAGAACGATGTCGCTCCATCTTAATTTTGGACATCGTAAGCTCCTTCACCCTATCGGCCTTGAGTTCAGCAGGGACTTTGGTGCTTGATGCTCGGTCATTCTCTTCACACGACCCTGCCACCGAAGTCTTCCCAGTTTTATAAATTTTGTGACGTTTAGCTCCTTAAACAGAGCTCATTGTTGTAACGTCTGCGTCAAAGTCCATTTTCTAAAGATACGCCTCAAAAATTTCCTTTTAAAAACGACCAGTGCTCGCTCATTCCTATTAGTTATGTAGTAAACACATCTCAGCTGCGTAGGTATGTGAGCACTGGTCTAATAAGCGTTTTGTACACTAATATCTTTGTGTATTTTGTAGGTAGGTAAGGTCTTTTCATATGTATATATACATTTATTTTTATTAGGTTCTATTAAGATACAATTTGTACACGTTTAATATAATAATATGTATGTATAATATAAGCTTGCAATTGAGTTAGTGTGGGTACAGTGCGTTTTACGCGCATTGTTTCGTTGTGTTAAGTTTACGGATACGCCCCTACCGTATCCGTAAACTTAACACAACGAAACAATGCGCTTATTACGCACCGTACTCACACTAACTCAATTGCAAGCTCATATGAAAAGACCAACAGTAGTTGTTTTCAAACAAAAAACAAAACAGGTTTCGAAATGAAAACATCACTATTTTGCTCGAGGTTTCATGAGACGTTGGTTGTTAAAAAGTGTTTCGTTAATTTGGAAAACGATCAACTTCAGAAAAAACCACGCTAAGGGAGTTAAGACATTTGAATTTCAATCCTATTTTACTTCCTTTATATTAACTCGTGGCGTCTGCTTGCTTGCTTGCCGGCTTGCCGGGTGAAAAATTTTTGGATCGATTTTTAATCCTTTTCCCGTGATCCAATCGAACTGAAACATGGCAAGTAGACTCGTGGTGACGATCAAGAAGATCTGTCAAATTTTCGTTAAAAAAAAAATAATTATAGTATAATTTCGGATTTTTAAAAATTTTATTTGTTTTTTCAAATTGGAATCATTACCAAAGTTTGATTAGCAACGGCGGCCCGATAACGTCGCGGAATATTTTCTAAATTTGAATTACTCCGTCGGTATACATAATAGGTACTTCACTACGAATGTCGAAAATCTAAATTGACTGACAAATGTTTTTAGAATTTAATCTTCAGGGCATGAAGTGTCTTATCAAAGCTCAAAACATGTGACATTTTAGAAATATATTAAATTCCTATAAGTTTAGTGTTATGTTATATGTTTTAATTCGTCTTTAATTGTTGTTATATTTTACAAAGAAAGAGAGTATAGTAAAAACTTAGTTTTTATGGGTTACTTTTTTGCAGTTTATCTTGTATAGTGTCGAATAGGATTGCTCTCCAGAATTTTCCTTTCTTCAATGAAGAACGGTTACTCAACGATGAGATGAATCAATTGCGGATGACGTCACGTCACGTGGTGGTCCTGCAGACGCTGGTGCGCGCCTCCGGCCTCGGCGGGCGCGGGCGCAGAGGTCGCTAGAGGACGCGCGCTTTATTGTATTATAATATGCGTGCTAGCGGGGGTGCTCAACCGTCGGATCTGCAGATGGCGATTTATAAAATCACCGCGTACTCCAGAAACGGCAGGAGGCAAGTTACATCAAGAGACAAGCCATTATTTATTTATTTATTAATTAATTTATTTATTTATTTATTTATTTATTTATTTATTTATTTATTTATTCATTTATTCAT
>JADDOH010017305.1:0-22181 GCA_016648135.1 Agrypnia vestita
AACAGTTAGGAAATCGGCTGTCTCCGTATATTATATCGATTTATTATTACGAATTTGTTATATTATACATATATTTCGAATATATTACTATTACTACGTTATAATTACCACTACGAAAATATAAAAACAAGCTACCAGATTCATTCACAATTGCCCTGGCTGCATAGTCTCGGCAATGAGTATTTTATCTTCTCCGGAATTGTAGTAACATATTTCACAAAAACTTGACAGCATTTAAAAAAAGCCTGCTGTCGATTTTGAAATGTTGATAGTTTTGTGGCAACAAATCTCTTGTATTTTGTATTTGAAAATTGGACAATAAACATAAACACTTGTACAGATGTAAATAGAAAAAAAAGAATACTCGTAAAGTCAACTCCTGTCTTTTTCCACGACTTCTAAGTGTTAATAGTAAAATGTTTATATCATTCCAGGAGTTCACCAACAACCACCCCCGCCAGGCTTCCAAAATTATCCTCAGCAAGGCTATCCTCAGCAGGGCTATCCTCAGCAGGGCTACCCCCAAGGCGGGCCGCCCACCAATGTGGTGATCACCACCCCCGTCATCATCCAGGGCGGGTGCCCCTCGTGCAGGGCCGGAGTGCTGCAGGAGGACTTCACGTGCTGCGGGATATTCTGCGCCATCATGTTCTTCCCCCTCGGGATCCTGTGCTGCCTCCTTATGAGGAGCAAGCGCTGCAGCAACTGCGGAGCGCAGTTTGACTGAAAATTCATTTTTACTATAACCTACAACCCTTCTCACTGTGTGTATCAAGAGGGGTATAAAAGCATAGGCAGGATTATCCAAACAATTAAAGTCTTTTAAATGCAGTCACCGAAGATTACTTATTTAGAATGTACTGAATTCGAGATTTTATAGGAAATATAGCTTACGAAATCAAGTTTCCAAACTACTATTAAAAGCAAAGGCAGCAATATCCACTCCATCCAATCAACCCCTAAGGGTGCATCAATGTGGCCGTTTCATACTAAAGTGAGATTAGATGTCGATTTTAGACAGAAAACTTGTAGCAATGACAGCGATATCCAATTATGTAAATAGCAAAATCAGCAATGCATCAGTAGGATATTGCTGCCTTTGCTTTTATAACCCTCAAATATACCACACATTAAAACAATGAAAGTATTAAACTATAAAGGTATATTACAATTTTGAAAATTTACTTTGTTTACACTGTTTTAAAAATAGGGTGTTTGAAATATTTCTTTCAAAATACTTGATTGCGACAAATTAATATTTCTCTATTCTTCAACCATTATTTTTTTTGTTTTAAGTTGTTTCAATGCATTCTACCAATATATTTATAATCTGAGCTATCTGGACTAGACAAGACTAGACATTTTTTCATAATCGATATAGACGGTCTTCTAAAACAATTGTCGTGATTACTATTTTCTGGCCCGCTAACAAAGTGATAGGTATAATGTACAATATTCATTCAATATCATCAATCATACAACACAATACAATACAACAATACACATACAACAGCATTCGTATGAAGCGGTTTTCCATAGCGTGTCACGTTTTCGAACTTAATGATCGCAAATTTGACGTTATGGGTCAAATTCAACGATATATTACTATGTATGAATATAATTCTGCGCTGCTTAGAATAATCTTCACACACACACACACACACACACACACACATATATATATATATATATATATATATATATGCATATCTCAACAAGATTGCAGTAATTTAATCAATGTAGCGTTAGCGAATATCGCTTAATCGCTTAATATAATCTCTTTCCAGGAATTTTTCCTCAAACGCGGTGCATTCTATAAAAAATATCTGTCCTAATTAATAATGTTAAAATATTGTAATATATGAACATGGATCGAACATATTGGTGCCATTAGTTGATTTTCTTATTGACTCGATAGTAATTTTTATCTTAGTTCAATAAAAAATTAATTCATTCGGTGAGAGAGCAATATTTAGGAGAAAATAACTTGAGACTACTATAATAACCTTACTGCGAACAAGTGCATCAGATAGAGGACATCAGATCTGTCCTCGAATTCGTCTTGAATTTTTATTAAAAATTCAGAAGTAAATACCATGATTATTAATTCACTCTACTCTAAACCATATTATTCCAAAAACCTGCATTTAATTCTGACTTTTTATGTAATTGACTAGACTAGGGTAGTTTATATAAAATTCCCTATCTCTCCGAATAGGGTAGATACATATAATAGTAAAAAAGTTATAAGCATTTCAAATAAAAAAATATTTTTTTAACATATACATACCGTACGTACATTACGTAGTTTTTGTACTTTAATGATAAATATTTTTATTGTTCAATATTTTTGTTATTATATACACGTTATATTATGAATATTGTTATTTTTATCTTATCTGAGATTATCTATATATTCAGGTACCAGGTACAGTCTCTATTGAATCGAAACCAAAATAATAATTTCTTTCTTAATTTGTCAAATGAATTCCAACAATTTTAATAACATGTTTGCTATAAATAAATACAACAAATAGTTATTTTCTTTTCTTTCATGTTGCATAAACTTTCCCACATGCATGTACATAATTTATAAATAAGTACTTCAGGTATTTTTTTTCATGCTTTTGGTTTTTCAATGAATAACCTACTGAGATTTAATTTGTGAATAAATGAAAACTGGCAAATAGAAAATTGGTAAATAGAAATACTGAATAAATGAAAATTTTAAATATACAATTATATCGTTTTCTCGTGTTTTAGTTTTTATGAGTTTATATGTTTATATTATGAGTTTATATTTAAATAACGTAAATATTTATTATTAATTTTATTTTATTATTAATTTATTAATAACGTACATATTTATTTAAACGTTCTACTGAAAATATTTCAAGTTTTTGTTAAATTATTTACTTATTTATGTAAGTATCCATATTTTCTTCTGAAAATACTTTTCAGAGTCATTATTGTGAAATAAACATAATTACAGATACAATTTATTGACCTTTTAATACATTTTTGGCACACCTGTTTTTTCATGTTATCAGATCTAAAATAATTAAAAATATGAATAAAAAGAAACGTTTTGTTAGAACTCTATTATTTTGAATTATCAACATATCTCGGGGCCAATGGTCTCTTCATCGGGAGACAACGCATACTAAAAATTTAATTTCGGAGTATAGATAATTTAAATAATATGCGTTGATAATTCAATAAATAGTGGTTGTATACAGAGTATTTTTTTTATCAATATAAATAATGTTACTACAAAGTAATTCATTATTATTCAATTATTGAAGAAATAATTAAAAACAATTAACTTATAAAATTACATCGAAATACATATATTGATGAATAATATCTCTTCTTCAAATATAGCAAAATTATTTTGTGGTGACATAATTATAATTTATATAAAATACCTTGTATACACCACTTTTTTACAGTTATACTATATGAATTAAAAAAATAAAATAATAATATCTCTGGTTCTTACATATTATAACAGTATATCCTGCCTAAATTATCTGATTGGAAAATGTTGAAGTGTTTTAATGTCCTGGTATATGAGATAGGCGACTTCAGTTTGCTTTTTTATGTCAATTTTTCAAAATATCTTCTGTTAAACTTAGGACTATTTATAAAGTATCATATATATAAAATCATAAATTTACTTTAATACAAGTCAAATAGAATAATTTAACCCTTGCAAACTACGTCTAACGTTATTAAAATACTAAATATATTAAAATTATTTACGTACATACGTAAAAAGCCCGTGATTTATTTAGATTATTAGCATTATTTATAATTTAATATATCTTTATTCGCAACGCAATTTGCAACGCATCACTACAATGAACATGATTTTGGCTCCATAACAACCATATTTGCAAGGCTATATTTTGCCATCATCGTCCTCTTCTGGTGCGTTACCATGTCCTGCCTTTGAAAATTGATTCTCGCATTAATTCATGTTTGGAATTTTTTATCCGGATCCATTTTGGTCAATTTTAAACCATTCATTCATATTTATCCTGCGTTAGTCAACTGGTATATATTAGGTCCTTACATATGAAATTGGCGTTTTGCCGTACTGGAAAATTTGATCTCAAATATCTTCTCTTTGGTTAGGAATTCCAAATCCAAATTTATACAGCTATTTACTCATGTATCTGTGTTTTGAAAATTATAATTCATTTGTTTTTTCCTCAATTGTTTTTTTCTTTGCGTCACTCAGTTTACAAAATGAAAAACTTGAAATATCGCGTTATTTACGACTACGAGTTCCACCGTGGCACCAGTGCTGCAGAAACGGCTCGAAGGATTAATGATGTGTATGGCGACGGTGCCGCAAAAGAAAACACAGTGCGTTTTTGGTTCCAACGTTTTCGTTCTGGAAATTTCGACCTGCAGAACAAGCCCCGTGGACGGCTGGAGACCAAAGTTGATAATGAAGAATTGAAGGCTATTGTGGAAGCGGATCCATCGCAAACCACATCCGAGTTAGCTGCAGGCTGCGGTGTTAGTGATAAAACTGTTTTAATCCACTTGAAGCAAATTGGTAAGGTGAAAAAGCTTGAAAGGTGGGTACCTCACGAATTGAGTGAAGCAAATCAACAAACGCGCGTTGACTGCTGCGTTGCATTACTCAACCGGCACAATAATGAAGGGATTTTAAATCGAATCATTACCTGTGATGAAAAGTGGATCCTGTACGATAATCGGAAGCGCTCATCGCAATGGCTGAACCCTGCCGAACCAGCCAAACCATGCCCCAAGCGAAAATTGACTCCAAAAAAGTTACTTGTGAGCGTTTGGTGGACTAGTGCTGGTGTCGTTCACTACAGCTTTCTTAAATCTGGCCAGACGATTACGGCAGATGTCTATTGTCAGCAACTGCAAACCATGATGGAAAAGCTAGCTGCTAAACAACCGAGGCTTGTTAATCGCTCTAGGCCACTGCTGCTTCATGATAACGCTAGACCACACACTGCACAACAGACGGCTACCAAATTAGAGGAGCTTCAATTGGAATGTCTAAGACATCCACCGTACTCTCCGGACCTTGCCCCAACAGATTACCATTTTTTTCGAAATTTGGATAACTTCTTGCAAAGGAAAAAATTCAACTCCGATGGGGCAGTCCAAACCGCCTTCAAAGATTTTATTGATTCCCGTCCGAATGGTTTTTTTAGTAAAGGGATCGATGAACTACCTATGAGATGGCAAAAGTGCATAGATAGCAATGGTACATACTTTGATAAAATAAATATATTATAATAAAAAAAAATCGGCTTTATGTTCCTCCCATACTAAACGCCAATTTCATATGTAAGTACCTAATATTTGTATTTTTCAAAACGTTAATATTTCTTTAAAAAAATCTGGATTACTAAAAAATAAATTTGTACTAGGAACATAGATCCACGGTTAATCAAAATCAAGTAATTAATTAATTTTGAGAGGCAAAAAGAAATTTACGAATTAAAAATTCATAAATATATTGCTTGGTTTTGTCGAAAGCATAAGATAATTGAATGAACATAAATTCTAGGAACATATAACCAAAAATTTTATACAAAAATTCGACAACAAAAAATGATTATGAATTTTATTTAAAATATATTGTACATAATATATTTGAAAGTCAATGAGGTATTTACGTAACGTTTTTTTTATGAACAGTACAATACAAGATCGTTGAACATTATTATCGTTAATTAGTCTCTATCAACAATCCTGTCTTCCGCATGTTTTCTCAGAAAGAAATCTTATCTTGAATCTACGTACGTAGGATACGTGACTAATTATATATTTTATTGTTTAACTTTATCTAAGAAATCACTTGAGACAAAAATTTTCTGATAATGATAAAAAAGTAAAGGAAGATAATTAACATTTTCTTTCTACCATAATTTTAATTTAAATCAATTTAGATTTCTTTTTTGAAGATTTCATTGCCTATGGTTAGCTGACAGAATGTACTTAATCCAGTAGCACTAGTCTGTCGCCGATGGTAGATGCCAATGGGGGGCGATTCGCGACCTATGGTGGCCAACGTGTGGTGTCTGCTTGCTGCAAGGCCGCTTCGTGGCCGGTGATAGCTGCTGCGCGCACATTGGTGTCTGATAAGTCTTGACGGCGGCTATTTATATATAAATAAGACATACAAATATGTAACCGATTAATAAGCCAGAGCGGAATTTTAAAATAAATATTTTGATCAAATCCTTCAAAAACATTCAAAAATGATTTCAAGTTTATTAATATTTCAAGTTGGTTAATAAGTTGTCAATTGTCAAATTAATACTCTTTGCAAATAATCATATTCCAAAACGTCTTCCTGTATTCATTTTAAAGCGATAAACTGTGAAAGAGAAAACTTCAAAATGTTGTCGATTATTTGACATATAATGCACATGCGCAATGACAGCTATACTGGCAAGCGCCATAAAATGGCGAGATTCACAGATTATTATAAAATACTAATACTACACATAAATATTCTTACTATTTTCAAACTAAGCTAAACGCTTGTGCTATGAAAATATGACTAACTTGCTGGTCTGGTGTGAAGTTCGAACCCGCGATCTTTGGATCACGAGGCGAGAGTAATCACAAGACCAACAAGCTACTTTAATTTATGATATACATATATGTATATAATAAATTAGCAAACGTGAATAATTATTAAAAACGTTATTTTTGTAAGTACCTAACTAGCAGATAATATTTTATGTGTATGATATTTCTACACATTAAATATTATCTGCAATATTTTAAACAATCTGTACTTATTGCTACTTTATACTATTTCGCCATTTTCTTTAAGCTGGCAATGGAAATAAATGCAATATTGGATGGTAGATCCGGTGTAATCATAATATAGATTATTATCGTCCATTAATCGTCGTGTGGGATAACAATCACCGAAGTAGCAATTTTGTAATTATCTGAAAAGGTCGGATCATTTGCTAAAATGCGCATATTTTTTGAACTATGCTTATAGTCATTACCTGCTTTCATATAGTGCCAATCGATCGTTTTTGAGGCTCTGAACCACAATATTTTCATTTAAAAAATGTACAATGTATTAGCAAATTTTAAATCATAATGTCTCGAATTTCGATTTTAATAAAAAATCTTTAGGATTCGCGACTTCAAAAAGTGCGGAATTACCGGAAAAAAGTCTCGTTATGTCTCGACGCAAAATCACTAGCGGTCACACCTCAATAAAATTGATCGCGTCTCAATCTCAATAATCACCTTGAATTTGTATCCACAAAATGGGTACAGAACCTTTGTGTGTGAGTGCAAAGGGCGAGTTAGGTACCACTGCACGGGAACGTGAAACCTTTGCAGGTCCTCAGACTTCCCTGCCGTCAGCTCCCATCGAGTGTCCTCGGAGGCACTCCCAGCATGCCCTGAACAATAAGGAGTTCTCTCTTCAAAGCGGTTTTAGAAAAGTGTACGCCCCTTATAATTAAAATCGATATATTGATTATGTTCGTAATGTGTTTCTTCTTGGGTTCTCGTATGGAACCAACTTATTCATAATGTATTTCCTTAAAACTTTAATTATATTTTATTTACACTATTCAGGATATCTCGTACCTAGTAGCAAAATCTTCGGGAGAGCCTACCTCATTAAATTTTGAATAGAAAATATTCTTCACACTTTGGGTAAAATGTTAATAGGTAATCAGGTACCTACGCGACTTATGAGTTTGCATTTTTTTTTCATTATTTATTACAAATCTTCTGTTAAACGTTGGAGTATTACAAGAGTAACTTATATCGAATTTTCAAAATTCATTCGCTTTGATACAAGTCAAATAAAATGATTAAAATATATTTTGCTACTACCTACGAGACATCCTCTGTATGTTTATAGTAACTCAGAAATGTCCTTCTGTACCCCACATGTAAGGAGCAAAACATAACCTAACATATGTAACATAATGAATTATGTTAAATATGTTTCGTTATGTTTTGGTTGTTATGTTAATTTATGAATGGATATTAAACGAAAAAAAAAGCAAGTCCATTTTTATAATGTAGCTGTTCTCTGTAGAGAAGTAACTGTTAAAAATAACCATCTATCTGCCACTTGTGATTTTTTGCTTTCAAAAAATATAAGACTTTCTAAAACAACTAACTGCTGCATTTAGAAGCATTCTAAAATAAAACCTAACATTTTTATTTTATGATATTATTAAAAAAAATCTTTGAAAAAAATCTAGAATATTTATACAGGATGTAACAGAACTAGTCCACAATATTTTTAAATGTGTATTTTTGCCTGTATTATGAATCGAAAGTGTTTAAGCAACCATGTCCTAATATCAATAGTTAAGGAGATATGCGATGTAAAAGTTTGCATTTTTTTCACTATTTCTGACTTATATTTTGCAAAACCTTGGAATATCATTACAGTAACTTATATCGATTACGAAAAATTATTTTTTTTCTATAAAAGTTAAATAAAATAATAAAAACACTGAAAAATTCCAATTGAAATGTTTTCCAATTGGAATTGGAAGGTTTTTAATATTTTATTTGACTTGTGTTAAAGGTAATGAACTTTTCATCTTAGATATACGTTATTGTAATGATAGTCCAACGTTTTGCAAAAAAAGTCAGAAGTATTGAAAAAAAATGCAAACTTTGGCATCGCATATCTCCTTAACTATTGATATAAGTCATGGTTGCTTGAACATTTTAGACTCAAAATCAAGGCGGGAATCTACCTGTAAAGTATTGTGGCAAGTTCTGTTACACCCTGTATTTTGCAACATGCATATATAAAAATAAGTACCTATAGGTACTTTAATTTTTGACCCTTTAACATTGTATTTGATTTTCATCATTCTGCATTTTGAATTACAATATAATATATAAATTATATATTTCCATAAGGTATCCAAATGTTAATTATTATTAGTTACAAAATAGAGCCATATATATGCATAATATTACATAGCGTATAAAGATCCAGAACTGGAGAGAGCTGGCATAAGATCGAGAAGAGAAAGGAAAACTCATGAGGAGGCCAAGACTCACCAGGGGTTGTAGAGCCAACACGATGATGATAATGATTACATGGCGTATGCTATATGAAAATTATAATTTCATGTATTTTTGATTTCAATATTTCAAAACTTGGTACACGTAAGTAAACACGTCAAAGCAGTGTCTTTTTTCACATTTTTTATATTCATCAAAATTATCCACTTAAATATTATAATTTCACTTAACATTTGCGTATAGAAGTACCTACAAAATCTTTATAATTTCTAATATACAGGATTACAGGTTAAGTCGACCTATTCCCGTTAAGGGCGTGTAGTTTACATTGTTTCTGACTAATTTGACTATGAAACACCCTATCCTAAATCTAACCATTCTTGAGATATTTGAATTTAATTGTTTTTTATAAAAAATACCCGATATTCCGCTATATACCTTAAATATTTTGAAATGTGTAAGTCTTATTATGACTATTATTTCATTTTTACATGTAAAATAAAATATTGTACGTAAAATGAATAAATAAGTCGTTGTAGACGATTATAACTTAAAAAAACGAATAAAAATTTAGAAAGTTTATTTTTCTTTAAAGGATATCTAAAAAAAATATTATGGCTCCTTTTTTTCTGATGCGCCTAAAAATATCTACGTTTCATCAGCTATCCAACGAGGTATAACAATCTAGGGTTTTATCAAAAATTGGTAGAAAAAACTTAGTTTCATACTCTACAGGGGAGGCAAAAAAAGCTAAAAAAAATAAGAGGTGATACTAAATTTACAACAAGATACTAAATTTATTAAACTTTCAAGTTCCAAAAAAACATCTTAAAGTCGAAATTTCATGTTTAACATGTCCGCCTCTGTTTTGCACACATCTTCGCATTCTTTTACGAAGTCCACTTTTTACTACACCAGTAGTTATATATAGGTATAGTCAAAACAATGTAAACACACGCCCTTAACGGGAATAGGTCGACTTAACCTGTAACCCTGTATATAAATTTTTATAATTGTAAATTAAGGGATTTGTGAAGCAGTCAGGCAACGTTAAAAAAATTGCATTACTTTCTCCGCAGAGAGAAGCGATGTCAGTATAGTAGGTATGCAAATACGACCAGCTAACACTTGAGACGCTACGTGCAGTATAAAAAAATATAAGCCATTTAATACTTCATAAAAGACTTTAAATTGCAAAACATACAGCGCATTCAAACTGAATAAATACTTCGTACAACTAACTCAATCCAACGCGCAATAACTTATTTTTATCTTTCTTAATTATTTGCATACCTACGTTTTATAATTTGAGCTACTGCCAAGTGTGACATTTTTGTTTTTAATATAATTACAATGTACCTATACATTGATAAACAAGGAAACCTACAAGAGCGAATAAGTTATTTTGAAGAGATTACTCAAGTAGTGATGAAGATCAACACTTCAGAAACGGAGGTAATGGTTGTTGGAAGAGACCAGGAGCAGTACACAACCAGAATCCAAGAGGGCGTCCGTAAACCAGATGGTTCCATTTTGAACTCTTTTAAACCTCTCCCTCCCTCCATATAGCCCTAACATGGCCTCTGCTTTGACGCCCCTCCCTCCGAGTGGAACGTAGATTTTTCCCTATTAATTCCAGAAGACATTTTGTGCTGTTTACTCTTACCAAATCTCATATATAATTATTAAACTGCTCATTAAACTTCGTTTCTTATCACTATTTAATATACACAAACATTCATTTAATTTTCTTATATAGGAATATACCTAAATATACTTTTAACTGTGCTAATACATATATTTTGTTACTATCCATGTATATGATTTTTTATATATATAACTTTACTTTCACTATTGCTTTTGTATTATACAATATATAGTGTTCTTATTATCCACATTTTATATTTATATACTCAATTAATTAATTAATTAATCTTATAGTTATATAGTATTTTGTTGTATATCTTTATTATTTTTTGTTCTCACTATATTGTTCAGCTGCTCATCTCGGCACAGGTTCTTCCTAGTGAGATGAGCGGCTCCATCTCCTGTCATGTAACAAGATGAAGATAAATAAATAAATAAAAAATTAAAAAATTATGTCCAAATCGATCTACGCAGATTTATAAATATTCTGTACGATTTTAATTGTGCCAAATAAATTAAATGAAACAATTGCGTAGCTCGACTCTCACCCCCCTCCCCCTCCTCACGTAACCCGTCGTAGCATTCTACCTAAACATCCCCCCTTTTATCAGACCACGTAATTTACGTATGCTCCTCAATAAATAAATTCAATGACTTTGGAGTGGAATTGTCTAGCAATGGGAGACAGAAAGGTGAAACGGAATGACGAATTAGGGCTGCTGGTTGTGTTTCACATTCCCCCGTCGTGCGGTGAAATGTCAAGAAATTTGCGATGTTTGGGAGAGTGTTGTCCTAAAACTGTTGTTTTAAAAACTAGTGTTGTTTTAAAAACTAATTTTAAAACTGTTTTCATACTTTATTTAAGTTTTCTCTTGATTTATTGCTTTTATTACTGTTTTCATACTTTGTTTATTGATGACAACATACTTTGTTTATTGCTGTTGTCATTCTTTGTTTATTCACTTTTCTCTTGTTTATTTCTTATATGATTGGTTTTATTAGCGTTCAGATCTGAAATTACATTGTCATATTAAGTCGTTCATAATTGAGCTCCAGTAGGATATTTCAGGATGTTCTTTGATTTATTTTACTGTGAACTTGTGAACACTCTAATAAAATAAATAAATAAATAAATACATAAATAAATAAATTAATTAATAAATAAATAAATAAATAAATTAATTAAATGATCACTTTCGGAGAGAATTTGGACACCCAACCCTCCAAGGATAAGAGAATGAATTAAGTACAAAATATTTCTAGTTATTTGCTCGTCAGTTACACTCTTAATAAGGTAAGACCACAGAGAATAAAATAATACAGACATTTACTAACCCCCTTCTTTAGACGAGGGGATTGGGTCACACAGGTACATTTGAAAACACGCTTTTTCCTGTCATCTTTGGCGGACTTTCATCTAGTCTAGTAAATATTAATTTTGTATTGTACTTGCACATGATAAGATAAGATAATGTTTATCGAGTGGCTGATATCCGTTCGAGCGAATAATACGTAGGTACTTCTGCTCAGCCGAATTCACAGCACTTTGTAAACCACTGTTGCCAACTGTCATTTATCGCATGTTTCAAAATCATTGACCTTGGAAATCATGCGCCTTATACTGCACTGATTATATTTGAGATATTTTGTCATTTCTCCTCGATTGAATATGTAATTGTGAAACCTCATTTATTCATACTTTATTTTAAAATTGCTCTTTTACGCCAATGATTGCACCATCATATTTAATTTTTGTCTATTCTATTGTAACGAAATGGCAAAAAAAGATAAAAAAAGTACAGAATCCCCGTAATATTAACAATGTTTATATTAATTACAAAAGTAACTGAACACGAACTTAATTGAAGCAGTATAACGTAATTTGGACTAATTTAACACTTGTCACTCGAGAATCTTCACTTGTGTGTGATACACGATATTAAGTTTTACAGAATATTCGTATGTTTATAATAACACTTATCGCAATCGAAAACTATCGAACGCCCGGTAGGTACTCTTACAATTTATTTCGCTGATCGATATTCATTATAACGCGCACCGGATCGCTTCTATGGTCTTATTTCGTTTTTCAAAACAACTGTGTGTCGCAATGGCGTCGTCCCGTTTATACACAGATTCGGGTTTTCCTGATGTTTCGCTAATTTAGTCGGCATTTCCACGGTTTACTCTAGACCCTTCTAGCAATTTCCAATTTACTCTAAATCGTCCAGCATCCTAGGAAATCCTCGATTATTTATAATTTTTTCTGTTTCTATAATCTCGCGACAGTATACGTTGCCGATTCTTCGACAATGATGAAAACGTGTGAGAAAATATGCACAATTTTTCTCGAAGGTATCCATTACAGGAACGCTGTAAAATGCAGGAAATACTCAACGTTTCGGAACTAATAACCCGAGTGGTTATTGAGCGGTATCAGATAACCCGGCCGGCACTAGAGCACGCGCCACCGCACCGCCCCGAGGTGACTCACAGGGGGTGCTACTGCCCCAACTAGCGACCCAACCAGCCTACTTACTACTTGATAACTCACCGCAAGCCTCTACCGGAGCAGGAAGATCTCAGGATTGGCATACTTTGTCTCTTCTATTGACGAACAATTTTCTTATCGGCGAAGCATTTTTCGCCGTCTTTCCCTTTTTTTGGCTGCTGATTCCTCATATTTGCATAATTCAATGTACTTTTGTCACATATTTTCTTTTCATAGTGACAAAGGTTAGAAGAGGTATTGAGTTACATGTGGTCGGCTCCGTTATATGCTAGCATTATATTTAATAAAAGTACTTACTAGTAAGTACTTTATATACACGGTTATTTGGAAAACATTAATAACCTCGCAGAACTATATTTCTGCCTTGATTCTGAGTTGAAAATGTTCAAGCAAACATGGTTTAATATCAATGGTTGTGGAGTTATCCAATATCAAAGTTTGCATTTTTTCCCAATCTATATATTAATTACTCCAACCAATGTCGTACGTTTCTGCATACTGATAATTTCTGTTGCCAGTTTAAAAAAAAACATTTTAGAGTACATTAAAAAGATTAAAAAATATAGGAATACGAACAAACTGATATCAAAAAACATCCAAATCCAAATTATCGAAAATTAAAATATCGGAATTTATAGATTTTTTGAAATATTTTCGTGGAATCCGTGTATTACAGCCAACGTAATTGCAGTCAACGAATTTTTGTGCTGGCCATACCCACGCCGTACCACAGAATAACCCACGCTTTATGACATTGACGGTAAGTATACGTTTACGCTTTTCTTTTTATTGTTTTTGCGTTAATCTTGCTTCAATAAACGTTCAAAACATTTATTTATTAAACATTTATAACGCTTTATATTTTATTTAAACTGCAAAGTTAACCTTAGATTCATAAACGTGTCTCATATAACCTCAAAAGTCTCACAGCGCGTGGCGCGAATGTCATTTTACGTGTCATTTTCTCCGTATTTATACATAAAAATTATTATTTTTCAGAATTCCGATGGAAGACTCAACATCACAAACCGGCAATTTGATAATGCGATTCGAGTTCACAATATGAATGAAGAAATGCCAGACGTAGAGTGTCAAACATAACAGAAGAGGAATGTGAAAGAAGGAATGCTGACCAGCGGGAACGTAAAAATGCTAGGCAAAGAGTATATGCTGAAGGAAGAAATGCGACATCTTATTTTAAATGTGCCATTAACAATTTTAATTCAGATCAGCATTATTTAGGTGCCAATCATTGCAAAGTGGTTCATTTTGGTGCTGAAAAGGGTAAGTTACTTCATAACTGTTGCCACAATGGAAAAATATCCCCGCAAGTACTGCCGCAATATCCAGAAGAAAACAGTAATGATTCTAAAAATTTTAAGGAATTTATTCGACAGTACAACTGTGCTAATGCATTTGCATCTTTCCGTATTGTTTAAAAATTTCAGGTGAAGTATATCATAGAAGTTTGCAGAGTGATGGAGAGGTGCCGGCATATGCGCAACTATATGTTTACGATGCGGATGAAGCAGTCAGGGTACGTATGAGCCATCCGTCTAACCTTAGATGTCAACAAAATATAATGGAAACTATTGATAATGTCATCCGTCGTGTAAGTCCATATGCTCTCCAATACAAAAGGTTGAAAGAAGCGGTTGAGGAAGAAGAATCTATAGTTGCAGAGCACGGGGGCCAGATGCGGAATATTCAACTACTCTTTACGCGTTCTTCGTTAGATGACCAAAGAAGGTATAATGCTCCATCTAATAATAACGAAGTCGCCATTGTGTATGTAGCAGATTACGAAGGTAGGTTACCGCCAAACGTAGATGTTGCTGTTCACCCTAAGAATGTAGGAGGTCTCCAGCGTATTAATATGTTATCAAAACATTTAGATCCGATGGTTTTTCCATTGTTATTTCCATCAGGTGAATTTGGTTGGACTCTACAGCCTCAAATAATACAACATTAACTGCATGGTTTAAACTTAACCAACAAGATAATGAGGCATGTAATATTAAGTATCAGGATTTAACTAATTTCTATGTTTTTTCCAGCAATAAGCAGTGGAAGAAGAGGCAATGTGGCGGGGACAAGATTATTGGTCGCATGTCCCCCGTTTCTCCTAGAAATATAGAATTATACCATTTAAGACTTATTCTTTTACAAGTGACTGGCGCTACGTCCTTTGAATCTTTGCGGACTGTTAATGGTTGTCTACTTCCTACATTTCGTGATGCAGTACGAGAATTAGGACTCATCGATGATATTGGAGAATGGCAGCGTTGCATGGCTGAAGCTTCAACGTATATGATGCCCAAAGCTCTTCGTGACCTATTTGTCTTATTAATGATTCATTGCCTCCCACCAGATCCGTTGCAGCTGTGGAACGATTTCAAAGATTTGATGTCAGAAGACTTTAGTCGTCAAGGTGCTACTGCAGAAATTGCACAAAATTGTTCCCTTTTTTTTATTCAAAAGGCATTAATAAATGAAAATTCTTCTTGCACATCACAGGGTTTGCCGGAACCAGATTACAGCAATACTTATAATGAAGTGGTTGATATTAATTTAGCATTAGAAAGTTCTTTAGGGCTAGAGATGGCTGGAAAACTCAATCGAGAACAACATTGTGCTTTCGACAGTATATTAAGTAAAAAATTTCAGATGTACCTGAAACAAAAAATATTTCTTTATTGACGGTCCTGGTGGCACAGGTAAAACGTTCCTTTATAAAACTATTATACATACTTTAAGAGGAAGATCTAAGAAAGTTTTATTTGTTGCTTGGACAGGAATAGCAGAAATTTTATTACCAGGTAGACGTACATGTCACATGGCTTTTAATTTACCTCTTGATTTATAGAATAACACAACATGCAGAGTGACATCCAAGAACCGTGCAATTATAAGTGCAGCTGATGTTATCATCTGGGATGAAGCACCGATGGCGCCAGTTATAGCTTTAGATATATTTGAACATACTCTGCACGATATAATGGGTAATAATGATATTTTTGGCAATAAAGTTATCATTTTGGGCGGCGACTAGACAAATTCTACCAGTTTCTCGAAGGGCTTCTCGCAGTCAGTTATTAGCGACATCTATTAAAAACAGCCAACATTGGAAAATTTTTACTATTTTAAATTTGAAAACTAATGTCCCCGCTTTAGAAGGTGAAAATTCATTTACACAGTGGCTTTTAGATTTAGGCGATGGAAGCTGCCTCATGTAGAAGGAAAGTATGCGTCATCAGTGCTTATTCCAAATGAAAGTGGAAGTCAAAATGTTGTTCAAAGCATATATAATGAAGTACATTCTATAGTGTATGTTCCCTAATGAGTAAACGAGCGATACTGTGTCCAAAGAATGAACATGCTCGATTGGTTAACGAAGATGTAATCGGGCGTTTAGAAGGTCCAATCTTTACATTTTATTCTGTGGATAGTATTGAAGATGATGGTCTGAAATGGACTACAAAATGATATATTTTTAAAATACATTCATTTATCAATAATCATCAAACTAAAATACTATGTAATTTATTAATAAATAAGACGCTGTAATTATATCGATAAAAATAAATACAAATAAGAATTCGAGAGCTGTTTCATTTTTTGTATGTCACTGACAGATACCATAGACAGTAAAACCTGATTTTTTCACTGAGATTTTGTCTGTCACTGACAGCTACCATAGACACTAAAACCTGATTTTTTTCTCCTCAATGTTGATGAATTCATTATTTTAAGACCAGCCAAACTTAAAAACTCAAAGTTGACAGCATCACAATGTTATACAGTAACTGTCAAGAAACAAAAAAAAAATATTGCTTACTTCAGAATACGGCCGATTATCAAATTCTATTAACTTTGTAACAGTAAGGAAAACAATTGTGTTTGTTGCAGAGCAAACACAATTGGCCGCAGGACGACCGTCATTGGCCGCGAAGCGGCCACAATAGCAAAAATGGAAATTTGCCAGATGCAATTGGCCGCGAAGCGGCTGACGTAGGCACAGGTAAACAATTGTGTTTGCTGCACAGCAAACACAACTGGCGATCGCGGAGGGGCCGTTATTGGCCGCGAAGCGGCCACAATAGCCGCCCCCAGGGCCTAGCAGTAAGCAATCGGCGAAGCCGATTACTTTCCTGCTAGTATTTCTGAATTATTTTTTATAAAAAGTTTTACTATCATTACAGTAACTCATATTGATTACGAAAATTCCATTCGTTTCAATACAAATTAAATAAAATGATAAAAACTCTGCAAATATTCCAATTGGAAGGTTTCCAATTGAAATTCAAAGGTTTTTATTATTTAATTTGATTTGTATTAAAGGGAATAAACATTTAATATTCAATATAAATTACTGCAATGAGATAGTCCAACGTTTTACAAAAAATAATCCAGATATATTGAAAAAAAATGCAAACTTTGATATTGCATATCTCCGTAACTATTGATATTAGGTTATGGTTGCTTGAACATTTTTGACTCGTTATTAAGGCAGAAATATAGTACTGCGAGGATACAAATAACCATGTTATATATAATATTACTTATTAATACTTACTGAAAGCATGAAAGATTTTTGTTTTTGACAGATGGCGTAGTGTCTGCTTTGTGATGTCCGCTGCGCTAAAAAACCTTCGAGTGGAGTAAGAAGTAAGAGAGGTATGCAAAATGGTGTTTCTTACCAGTTAAATTAGTATATTACACTGTTGCTATTTTTACAATTACCTGGTTGGTTGCACAATCCACCACAACAATTATTTTAATTTTAAATGTTTAATTCCTGGATGTATTCCTAATTTGTGGAGGAAATTTTATAGAGCAAAAGTTTGGGCGGGGGTTTACAAAATTCTACGGACCCACGAAGACTCTGGGTGGTAAGGTGGTAAATCCTTGTTCATTTCTAATATTGCGCCTTTAATATCGTCAAGACATTCTAAATTCAATAGGAGCTGCACGTAATCTATGATTTCCGAGCGGTTCGAATCATTTTAGAAGATCAGACATCTGGAAATCGATGGAACATACGAAAATGTACGGGAAGATTCCAGAAAATTAGATTTCCTATATAATGGCTGGCGGCGGAGCGCGCAAACAGTTTAGTTTGACAATTGACAAGACCACAGATAAGTGAGCAACCAACGGAATAAAGTACCAAAGTACCTACATACGTGCGGAATGTGTTCTATGCATGGATGATATGTATTTGAGCCATCTAGCGTTTATTATTAGATTACAGGGTGGCATAATAGTACGGCATATTGTCTAAAACACATAATTTAATTTTTAAAAATACATTATATGCAGGAGTGGTATGATACATGTGACTGAGACATGCATTGTGTTTTGTATTTTTTCTTAAAAACCGAAAACGCAAGGATTTCACCAGGATGGCGGTAATTAAGTTAAAAACAGATTTGTATTAAATAAATTCATTCTTTGTACAGTTGCCGGCAAACTTCTTGAAATGTTTTGGCGTAGTGGGGGAACGCGCAGAAGACAACATTTGGGTCTCTTTGGTGGAATGGTACATGCGCAAACTTCCCCCCACTACGCCGTAAAATTTCAAAATTTCACCTCGCCTAAAGAAATACAACTTCAAAATAGTGTGTGGAGACTATTTACAAAAGCGTGTAGTGTAAAAAACAGATTCGTGAGATAAAGAAAATTAAAATTGTAAGTTTTTTGAATAAAAGATTTTAGGGAAAGAAAACACAACCTTTGAAGGTGCCCAGCGGACGCGCACCACGATGCATTGTACTCCCGCGCAGCTCGCAGCGCGGACCCGACACAAAGCCCGGCTGGCATTGTTCGCCTCCACCGGGGGCTTCCTAACCCGCCGGATGCGGAGGCCTCTGCTCCGTGCTCCTGACCCTCGGCATCAGAACGCTGACCTTACCCCGCCGGTGCATTCAATCGGAGACGTGTTGCGTTTGACATTTTACATTTTTACTTTTCTGCATATCATTTACATAATGCGCACGACACGTGCTGGGCAATGTTTTCTTTTTGTCGCTGCATAAAAATATTCTCGATTTGCTGCCTAAATGTGTAGCGATAGTTTATTTCGTTAGTCCTGAGTCCTGACCCTAAAACCGATCATATAATATTGTTAAAAATCATGGTAGGTATACCGTTTATCCTGTTTTTAAGATCTTGATCTGCATTTTAAAAGAATAGCGGAGGATATAAGTTTTTCAGAAGCAGTGGCCTCGAATATTATGAACATATATTTATTTATTTAATATATGGTACAAATACAATTCTTATATATTTACATATCAAATTAACTTTTTTTTTAATACTTCATAGTCATGTAGACCTCATCAGTGAAGAGAAGCTCTTGAGTTTGATGAAGGAGCCACAGTTCTTATTTCTTATTATAATATATAGGTACACATGCGAGTTATTTATTAATACGGCAAGAAAGGTAAATTGATAATGAAGTATTGAAATATTTTGAAAAAATCTTTAGGTTTAAATGATTTATGAATTTAAGTTTGATTTTAGGAAAATTTTAATTTTTTTGATTTGCTCTGAGAGATTACTGATGCAGCGTATCTTGATAGGTAAGTTATTGTAGTAGTTAATGGCTTTATAAATATAGTGGTTCTGCATTTGAATAAGTTGATGATTAGTGTCTAAACAAACATCAATTATAAAAGAACTAGCTGTAACCCGTCAAAAATCACGGAACATTGGTAGTAGCTTTTTGACGCTCCAAGGATAGGCGGATAGTTATTCTCTCCAAGGATAATAATTATCTTTATTTTACTTTATGATTAATTTGTTAAATATTTTTAATTATTACTGTTTGCTTGTTTACTAATCATTGTTTATATATATTGTTCATATCTCTTAAATATGTTTTATTTCTATTATTATTTTTTGATTATTTACTTTAAAACGTGTTTTATGTTAGGTATATAAAAACCTTTGTAACTTTATTGTACTGTAAAAGTCCATTAGGACGTTGATTAATAATAAAAAATAAAAAAATAGTGCGTTCACCTTCAGCCGCCACTGGCTATAATAAAAGGCGGAGTGCGCTTGTACATTAGATGCACAACGACCACGCACACCCGTCCTACGCGGAAACGAGCAGCTTAAAGCCGGTCGCACTTTGGATACGAATTATTATTCGTACGATTATTTTCGTACGTATTGAGCGCGCACATTGATTGCGTCTTACGTTGGTCACGATCAGTTACTTTTCGCCTTTCTCCAATAACATTTGTGCCAAATGAATAATCTGTATCTTCTGGAAAACCCTCTTCTGACTCGTAGGCTGCTACGGCGTCGTCGTCATCGTAGAACCGAATGGACGAACTATATATATATTAGAAGGGATGAATTTGGTGAATTCCATCATGTTATGGCAGACTTAAATAATGACAAATTTCATGATTATCTATCTAATAGATGTACAAATGCTGGGGATAATCGAAGTGCAATGAGAGCTCGTAACATCGGAGAAATATTTAAAAGTTTTTTTGTTCGAAATACTTAATTATACCTCACCTTCATTAAACCAAATTATTTAATCTGCGCTGATGGTCACGTGGTTGAATCACTTTGGTCCCACAAACATTTGTGGTCATGTATCAAATTGACAAATTTTTCAATCCGGATCGTGTCGGACGTCGCATCTATACGTGCGTACGCGCACTACTAAATCGTGTACAGTGTGCGATGTTCAATACTTCTTCGAGGGTCAGGAATACACTCGCGCATTCGTACGAATACGTACTACTCAATTTCGTACGAAAACGCATCCAGTGTGCGGCCGGCGTAATTGCCTCGCTCCAACCAATCAGAATATCTCATTTAAGTACGAAAGTTGCGCCTTTCTTTGAGTTAGTGTTAATAAAGTCATCAGTCGCTAGCCCTAGCCGTAAAGCTGGGTGAGTGATGGCCGCCAGCTGGGAGGAGCAAGACGCTCTTAGCAGTGGCGGCGCCGCGACGCCGAAGACGCGCGTGTCGAGAAATTGGGATGAAAAATTCGGAAACAATTTACGGCAATCCGCCGCGCTTGGCGAGAGACGCGTTTTTCAAAAACGCCGCGTTTGGCAAAGCCGCGTTAGATGATACTATGATTTCATACGGGACTATTAAAAAGATCCTTTATTAACTTGATTGCATTGACCGCACGCGACCACACGCATTCGCCGGACAAGACATGAGTTACTTTTATTCCAACAGCTGGAAAACGAACGCTTCATTCAATGGGACAATAATTTATTATAATTATTATGATAACATTTTATACTTGAGCATTTTTTTGGCTCAAGGATAAACTTAAATAAAATAAATCAAAAGTGAAAACAAAATATATATCGCTCATGATAAAACAATACTTCGCGTACCACACTTTTTTCAAAATCATTTTTTTTGTGTATTTGTCTTTAAAATGTGTGGATATGTAATCTGGCAAATGCTTATATCTTAAAAACAATTTGTGTCTCTTATTCCATTAAAGAAATTTCTCTTATTCTATTTATTGAAAATAATCAAAATAATATTGAAAATAATCTAGGTATTATGCAGTTTTAATATTGCAATATTACATTTTTTTAACCAAATGACGTTTTATTTAAGATAAATGGTTCCTTTATTTCTTTTTATATTTCCTGAGATTCTACCTACAGCTGCAACATACCTTAAAATGTCAACCGAAATTTAAACATTGCTCGGCTTGCAGATCAGTTGCTTGATAATGGTAACAACTTGTTAAAATGCCATAATTAGCGCCTCATTAATATCGTCAAAGGTGGATTTTTTCCCATGTCCACTCTTTATTTTCAGTACATTGATATCGTATGAAGTTTTCCAAGTCCTCTTCGGTCAGCTGTTCCACTTAAAATTCTAAAAGATTTTCAATATCAATAGGCATGTCAGTTAGTTTCTCTCTACCTACCTCTTTCTACCTCTATGATCCAATGGTAAACAAATGTTTATCAATCAATTAGAA
>JADDOH010017306.1:0-40115 GCA_016648135.1 Agrypnia vestita
ATATTCTATGTTCTATATTCTATATTCTATATTCTATATTCTATATTCTATATTCTATATTCTATATTCTATATTCTATATTCTATATTCTATATTCTATATTCTATATTCTATATTCTATATTCTATATTCTATATTCTATATTCTATATTCTATATTCTATATTCTACATTCTATATTCTATTCTCACATCTTTTGAACCAAATTTCAAAAAATTATGTTCCTCGAAACAAGCACAAGGATCTCAGTAAATTTATTTTGCTTATATTATTGTGCTTATATTGTCGTAAAATTTGTTTAAAAATTAAACTTATAACTTGATAACAATATATTATAATCTTAAGCAACACTTTCATGACAATTATTTTCGGTAATAAATAGAAGATTTCGGTAAAAAAAATATTTTTAAATACAAATTCATTAATATCATTATATTTAAAACAAAAATTTCATTTTCATCAGAAGAATTTTTACGTTTACCGTGTTTAATTAATCTTATATCCATATATTTTCTATTAATGTAGGTAATTTTTGGTGCGGCGCATTTAATTTAATTTTATTCTATGTAATTTTTTTTAATAAAAAATTGTTAAAAAAAATACTTCGTTAAATGTCCTGGTTTTAATTTTCGACAAGAAATGAGCTTAGCCAACTTTTATTAAAAAAAAATACATTGAGTTCCAATGTCTCATTTTTATCAGAAAAAATAAAACCTTTGGTATTTTTTTTAAACTTAAATAAATTGACTTCTGGGAAATATAGTCACCCGATAAAATTTATAATGCAAATAGAATAACAAATTTATCGAAATACAATCAGTTTTAGGAAGGGGTACAATTGAGCGTTATGTACTACCAAGTGGTACGCGAGCCAAAAAGGTTGGGAAACGCTGATATAATTAATAAAAATAACTAATCGGACATATTCTTAAAATTATTGAAATTTTACGTTATTTACAGGTGTTGCCTGACGACTAATTGTTACTCTCACAGCCCTAGCTGCGGTTATTATCATTAGCTTGCGTTTAAATAATCCAATAGCACGACTGTGCGGATAGTATCTTGACTAAATGTACAACATCGAACGCTGGCACATAACTCGTATTTATAGAGCAATAGAGTTGCCGAATTTATCGTCAGTGTGTTAGTTCTGCTACGAAAACCGAACATCGAGGGAGGATCCATGGTAGGCTATTTATTATACAGGGTGTTCCAGAGATGGTAGTCCAAACGAAGCCTAGAGTTATGGAGACATCACTAACAGCAACCCATTGAGCGTCGAATTGGTTACCTGGAATTCAATGGCTTTGAAGATGTAGAAATTTTATGAATTTTGAGGAATGAGTGCTGCCCAATAAAATAATAAATAATATAATAAAAATAATAATAAGTAAAATAAATAATGCTTTACGTAATGCCTTCATAAATATTGAAAGTTTTGCCAAAAACATGGGTCTCGTAGTAAACCAGCAGAAGACCAAATACATGGCCGTAGGATGCACTCAACAAATCCCAACTCTATCGTGTGGAAGTCAAAATTTTGAAACGGTACCAAGATTTATATACCTAGGATCCCTGATAACAAGCAACAATAATACTACAGAGGAGATCCAGAAACGCATAGTGAGCGCAAATCGCTGCTTTTCCGCCTACAAAAGCAGACAAAATCCAGACGGTGTCCAGAAACATCAAAATATTAGTATACAAAACGCTTATTAGGTCAGTGCTCATGTACGCAGCTGAGACGTTGGTACTAACTAAGAGGAATGAGCGAGCACTGGACGTTTTTGAGAGGAAAATTATAAGGCGTATCTTTGGACCGGTTCTAGAAAATGGACTTTGGTGCAGACGTTACAACAATGAGCTCTATACTCTGTTTAAGGAGCCAAACGTCACAATTTATAAAACTGGGAAGACTTCGGTAGCTGAGTCATGTAGAGAGAATGTCCGAGCATTAAGCACCAAAGTCCCTGCTGAACTCAAGGCCAATAGGGCGAAGGAGCTTAAGATGGCCAAAATTAAGATGGAGTGACAACGTCCTCAAAGATATTTCTGCCTTAGAGCTTCAGAACTGGAGAGAGCTGACACTAAACCGAGATGAGTGGAGGAAGATTATTGAGGAGGCCAAGACCCACCAAGGGTTGTAGTGCCAAGAGTGATGATGATGAAAATAAATAAATCCTGATGGTAAATTGGCACACGTACACTTTGATAGTGTAGCCTCGGTAAAAGAAATCAGATTTTTATATCTAATCTTATATCTATCTTTTTTTTTAATATTTAATCTTTATATTTAATCTTAATAATTTTATAGCTAATCATAAAATCAGTTTTTTTTTTAATTTTTATGTAATTTCCATTTCTCCAAAATGTTTTAAACATTTTATTTTAAAAGAGTTTTGTTAAATTGTTTTCCAACGAAGTGAACATAATATTGTTTTTATTTGAGCCGTGAAAGTAAATTCAAAAGGCAAAAATGATATTACCTTTGCAAACGGCAAATTTTTCGTGTAACCCATTGTGTCCTTTAATGCAACGGATCAGAAATTTTAATTTTTGTAGTTTGAAATTTAAGTATGTATTTATTTAACCAAAAAACTAAGTTGGTTTCATATATTTATAAATAGGTATCATATACATTTTTTCATCACGGAAGTATAATAATTACCAGCTTTATATATCGCGTAAAAAATGACGTACCTTTTCTATATATTTCTGTCGCAAGTTAAGGCTGTTGGAACAGCCCCATCTAGCGTGGCGAAGCGTCTTGGTAGCGTTAGTGATGAACTTCGTTACATAGAGGATAATGTTTTTTTTATTGTTTTTTTACCTCATCATTATTTGCGCCATCTGGTAGCATTATTGACGTATAATGTTGCACAGATATATATTTTTTATTTTTATGCCCCATTATTATATTACAACTCACTATTAGCGTTAGTGACGGAAATTCACATACAGAGAATTATGTATTTTGATAATGGTTTTAATATCAAAAATACATAAAGAAAATGACTACATACTATAATTTGCCGTTTCCACGCAAGATGGGAAGAATTTAAAACGCCTTATACGTTATAATATGGTATTTTACTTAATACACAGGGTGTAATAGAGCGAGTCCCTATTACTTTAGAGGGGAATTCCTGCCTTGATCATAAGTCGAAAATGTTCACGCAACCACAACCTAATACCAACAGTTATGGAGATGTGCAATATCAAGGTCCCAAGCACAAGGGTCAGTCTCTTTTTGAAGAGGTATATATAACTAATATAAGTTAATTGACTAGATTTTTTGATATATATGCTAAATGTTAAATAAAGAATTAAAAAAGTTTGCATTTTTTTCTATATTTCTGGCTTATTTTTTGTAAAACGTTGAACTATCACCACAGTAACGTACATCGATTATGTGAAATTTATAAAATGACGAAAACCTTTTAAAAAATCTTTTTTCAATAACATATCTACACAAGATGTGTGGTTGTTCTCAGGTGGAGTCGGTGAACGTTGCATTGTGTAAAGTGATCACTTAAGCCAAGACAGATCGTAAGTCTTGTGGATGCCCAATAAAGACTTCCCTTCACGCTTTACCATATTAATGGCTTTTCTGTATAAATGGCTTTAATTAATTTTAATAAATGATTATTCGTCTGTGGACATAATCCAGTAATTGATTTATATAATAAAATTATACAAATAAAAATATTACGATGTTTAACCTCAATAAGTTAACATACTACATACTCAATTTTTTAATAGCCTGCCAGTGGTGGTTTTGTTTGGATTTCTGTCCCTGGAACACCATTCACAACGCTGGAAACTAAACCACATGTGAAGAGAGAAACACCGTATTCCCAGGACGATTTTACGAGCATTAGCTCCCATATCGGCCCTGCAATTTCGTTTCCCGATTCGGCGTTATTTTAATGCAAAATCAGTCGCTACGCCGCTGACATTCAAGTGAGTGTAAGCGGCGAAGCGACCACATAAAACCTCTTCACTGTCTCTGTGGTGATTTGATGATGATAAAATCTTAATTTATTGGAAGCGAATACAATTGCATATATAAATGAAATACAATGTTAATCATATAAAAGTGAAATTCAATAACATAAACAAAAAAAATGAACGCCAGATGTTCTTAAAGTCTATAAATAATCATGTCATTTATGTTATTTTAACAAATATGAATTTTGTTATATTTTATTTGCACCATTTTTTAACAATATTACTTGATAGGTATCTTATATATATAATGTGGTTTCAAAATATTTCAGTTTTATTTAAATAAAAGCTTTTTTGCGTTGCTCTGAAAAGAGTATGATGTGTATTATTATTTTTAAAGAAAATTTAAAAATAATAACACACATCATACCTGAAAAGAGAAACAACATTAAAAGCTATTATTTTATATTAATCAATTAACGTTAGGTCGATGTCAGTTGTTTGTTTGTTGAAAGAATTTTCACACGAATTCAAATGTTCTATTTTACCAATTCAAACTAAATTCATTTACATATATTATCGTTTTTTGTACCTGTATTACCTGTCATCTGCCAAAATCCCCCGTACTCAAATGTCAATATCCAAACCTTCTTGCCTTCTACAGAAAATATTTCAGGTTTGATACTGAAACGTAAGTCTAGCGTTCGCCTGCACCTGTTCTATATCCACCTGATGCATACACTATGCGACCGAACAGGGAGTGAAATTTACAATGCTAATGAAATCCCTCTGCAGATCTATGCGGTCTTTGTTCAGAGCAGGCGAACGTTTCCACCGCAAGTCGCACATTATTTCCAAGTCTGGCGGGTCGCGCATCAAAAGGAAAGAAAATAATTCAGAGTGTTTACTTCCAGCGCTCGACTTCCCTGACGACGAATAAAATGGAATTTCGCGACAATTGTCATGTCCGTGTGCGAGGAAGACAGACGATGAATAAAATAGTGACAATCATTCTAAAAGTTCACACAACTCGAGGCAGCGCCGGCCAACCGGGGGCCCTTTCAAATGTTATTATTTAAAATAATTTACTACACCATACGGTGGTGAGAAAACACCGGTAGATCTCTCAAGAAATTCATTTTGAAACTCACTTTCAAATACCTAAATTTGGGCAAGTAAATTTCTTAAAAAATTGTTTGAAAAAGTATTTTTTTTAGACATTTGGGATTTGCTTCATAAATATGGGATGGTGCATTCAAAACTACATTAACTAGTTCATATTGCACACTGGCGACCTCTATTGTAGAAGAAGAGAACACTCCACAACAAAGTGCATACAATTTACGCCCTAGAAAGCGGCACCTTTAATCAGTCCGACCTCCACCTCGGCGGGTAAAGGTCGTCCTCCTGATGACGTTGGATAAGTATCCAACGAAACGTCGAGATTCGCTTCTCGGTAATACATACGGTGCGAATAAAATACCCGAAATTACATTAAAATCTTTAGAAGTTGCTCAAAAATTAATTTTAAAGATCATTATTAATAAACCCAACGATTATCCGACTACTGAGCTTTTCGATAAATTACAAGTCCCCACGCTACATACTATCTACAAACAAAATTGCATTTTACAACTTTTTAAAAATTTTCAAAATGATAACGAACTGACCCAACTAGTATGAAGTAGCAGAAATTTAAATCTCGGTAAATTGCATATCCCTGAAGTATCTACCACAACTGCCCAGCATCATTATACATTTAGGGGCGTGAAATGGTTTAATGAATTACCTGTTAAAATGAGAACTGAAAAACATTATGAGACCTTTAAAAAAAACATTAAAATAAACCCTCAAAAAAAAAAATCTAACATGTCTCACTCTTACTGCAACATATGTTTGTTGGTTGAATTTGTGGCGGATATTGTTAAACAGAGAATTAATGTTTGATTTTTATAACTCATAATTTTAAACCTCGTCAATATTTGCGTACACCTGGCAGCGTTAGTGACGGACTTTGTTACATAGAGAATAATGTATTTTTCGCCTTTTATGCCTCACTGTTATTTGCGTCATCTGGTAGCCTTAGTGACGGACTAATCATTTTATACACCTCGCCATCATCATTAAATAATTCAGAAACTTTACATGTTTTCACAAATTCCGATGATGCGTCCATAGAAAGGATGAAAAAATATTTTTAAATTTTGAAATATTTTCTTAAGAGTACATTACCACTTAAATGTAATATTGTCAAGAATTCGCGGCAGTGAGAGACGAAACGAAACATTTAAAACAATTGTTTTTCACACAAATTCACTGGACGTGGACAAAATTGCAACACTGTGTCGTAATTCGCACTAAATGTCATTCGAAAATCTTCCACTTGTCTGTGGATCTTTATTATGTTTCCCATTCGCTTCGCATTTGGTTCGCTTCTTTCTATATACATCGCAGTCAGGTAGGTACTCTGGTACTTGTTGTGCTGGCATTTGTTTCAAGTACCCCGTGATAATATAAATACGATAAAAGCCCATCTATGTGTGTCTGTCATTATCGGACTTACGTCTCAAGGATAAGCACGTAGCAAAAATGAACCCTTTTTGCTCGGTAGTCTTCTCCAGTTTTCTGTTGGAAGGAATTTTTTTGTAAATTCTGAAGCTGATTTACTTTTAAAAAGTTTACTTTTCGACTGGAAAATGTTGGTCTGCCCTGACCCACGTCACAAGGACGAGCATACAGCAAGGATGGCGAGTCCTTTAGCCTACTAGACTTGCCCAGTTTTCGATAAATACATTGCCCAAAAGGTAACATTTAAGGCTCTCGGATCGATATAGCCGGTGTTTTTAGTGACATTATTTATGGGAGAGAGACTGAACCGTAATTTTACTAAGGTCATTTATAATGAGACATTATTTTTGTTCCCGATTTGAGCCTACCAGTGGCGTGCAGCGCATACAAGCAAAAAAGCTGTGCATTAGTAAAGATTCTGAGAAACAAATATTAATTAAATAATCTTTATCTTAAGAAAAAGTTGATTTAAAATTCTGGCTGTAATTCGTCCTACGGCTAGAAGTTTTATTTCCGACTTTTTTGTGCTTAATTTCATGTCAATTCTTCATTTATTTCGCCAACCAATTTGTTCCACAGATATAGTCAAGTCGAGAAAAAAACCGTGTATTTTTAATGCTGCGAGTTTTGCGTAACAGCGTCCTTCTTCGAAAGGTCCTGTGCCAGGCGCACTACATGCAGAAATGTTATTTTTTACAAATTCCACCCAAAACTTTCGGTCTTTTCTATGGTAAATGTAAATACGACAAATACCATTATCATATTATAATGATATCATAAAATATTTGATTTATTTTTGTGAAAAGCAACGTATATCTGAAATTAGTATTGTTCCCGTTTTAATTATATATAAATCGTCGTCGAAATATATTGAAATTTTTCGACGTATTAGTTATACCTATATAAAATATTTATTTATTTAGGAAATATTGTTTACAATACTTCTTTTATAGTGCAGTTACTTTTGTGGATTGAAGCTACTCAAAATAGTTCATTATATATAGTTAAAATTTTTTAAAAATGTATATACCCTTATAGGTATATGCGTATATATATATTTTCAATATATGTATATAGTCGGTCACAGCATAACCTAAGTTTATACCCACTGCACGCCACCGGAGCCTACATATTTAAAATTACGCGTAGTTTACCTAGTAATACCTAGAAAATCTACATCAAGGGAATATTAATTATTTTATAGAAATAATATATTGTCACGGGACATGGCTTTCGGAGACAAATGGAAACAATGGATATTAATTTAAAGTTTAATTTCTTACCAAAGAAAGTCACTGGATACGAGTAAACTGCAGTTCCGCTCTTAATTTTATAGTCATTGAATGTCTTAAAAATATTTTACACACTTATTATTACACTGTTCCTTAATTTTCACTAATTACGTTGTTTCTATTGCCTTGATCACGTTATAGTAAACTCCGTTCAATGCTTGCTTGCTTAATAAATATAAAGAGTTGTCGACCGGGTATTCCTTTATTTATTACCGCTGGTATCACTGCACTGGTTGCACTGTGTTCGCTATGTTAATAGTATCGCATGTTATAATATTACCCCCACGAATCACTGATAACACTGGTTCTAATGCTGAGATGTCGCAATTGTTATCACCGCGAATAAATACATGAATCTGCGTTGCGTGACGCCTTGTATAGATAAATTCCTTCGAGATATTTGTTCTAGTGATAACAAGTTCTAGACGATTCCAAAGAAGTGTTTTTTGCCTAATGGAATGTTATGGAATCTTCAATAGAATGGTGACTGACCCTGCGTTGCGTGACGTCGTTGTATTGTTTTAAGTATTCAGTAGGTTCGTCATCTCATGTACCATATTATCATGTTACATATGTATCGTCTTCTTCCTTGCACTGTCTCAATTGCCTAGATAGGCTGTTGGGGTTAACTATTCTCTTTCTTTGGCTGTATTTTCTTCGGTTCTGGGTGTGCCTTTCATCTAGGCCAGTTTTCTGCAGGGTTTCGGAGCATTGAGTCATCCAGGAGTTCTTTGGTCTTCCTCTGGATGATTGTCGTGAAGCTCCATAGACATTGCCTTCCTCATCGTGTGGTCTGGTGGTCTCTGTTTATATGCCCGCACTATCTTAGCTGTCGTTCTTCCAGCTAAGATGGTGTTTTACGTCCGTGTCACCCAGGCTACCACGAATGCGTGAACTTTCAATCCTATCTTTTAGTGTTACTTCTGCCGACGATCTAAGCATTTGCATATCTGCTGCATAGGATAATATATGTAGCAGACCAATACATATTTAGATTAGACCGACCAATACATAGTTGATCTAGTAGTAAAGACATTTCCATCGTGATGCAGTGGTTGCGGGTTCGAAACTCATTGAAAGACCAGGAATTATGTTCTATTTTTCATGGCACAAGAGTTTAGCTTAATAGTAAGAATATTGATGCGAATGTACGACATAATATGTGTTTATATGCAAGTGGCTATAATATATTAAAAAATTTCCCAAAAAGGCTCGTTTGCATTCTGTACCCATGGAGCAGCCCCTAAAGAGGTATGGTAATTAAACATTTATGTGGGTACTAGAGTGCAAGTGAACAAAATTTGAAATAGATGGTTCAATATAATTACATATTTAAGTAAGTAAGTGGTCGATGACCAGTTCTAGGGAAGGGAGCATGTGTTATATGCTGGGTCGTAAAGAGTCGCATGTGTTATGTGCTGGTCGTTTAGTTCAATTTCGTTACAGAGAACAGACAGACGACAAACATATTTATGAGAGATAGATTTTGTGTTTTAATAATAAATCTATTTTTTTACATTTATTATTTTCAAAATTAGAACCAGAAAAATTATGGTTCAAATTTCTTCAAGGTTTTAAATTTTTTATTTGTATTAAAGTGAATCATAATTTTATATGTAACCATATTAGTCATTAACGCAACCAGGTAGCGCAAATAATGATGAGGTATAAAAAACAAATCAAAAAATATAATTCTCTATGTAACAAGGTCTATCACTAACGTTACTGGCCACTGGCGCTGTTCTGACAGCCTTAATCGTGGATAATTTTTGACGGCTCAGAGCAGGTAAATTTATAATATTCCTAATTAGCTATTTCAAAGATTTTTCAATGTTTTACAGAAAAAAAAGTAGAAGAACAATGCGAACTTTGAAGCTGTTTATCTCAATAACTATTGATATATTTTTTAAAGAGTTGAGTTATATCCTTAAAATAAATAATCTAGTCGTAACCAAAAATAACATAAATAATAATAAAATAAATAAGTATTGTAGATTAGGACCGAAACATTTTACATACGATTTTATAAGATCTCTTTCAGAATATCTCTAAAATGAAAACGAATGGGGGGCGTTTATTCAGATAAAACAGTATCGAATAAATTACAAATTAAATAGTAAAAAAAAAACATTTTTATGACCGTTTAAACCATAAATTTATTGCTCTTCCCATAAAGACCGTAATTCGATTGTAACAGTGAAATATGTCCAGTCATAAATAATGTATATTAACTTTTTCAAAAAGAGAAAAATAATTTTGTGGTGACATTATTAATATAATTCATGAAAATGAAAAATATATTTTGTATTGACGAAGGGGCTATGGGCTCTGAAATATGTTGATATTTTTTAATACAAAAGTGGTGAAAACAAAGTTCATTTTTATTAATTTATTAATGTATTGATGTATTGTAAAATAAATTTGTGGGGGAAACAAAGGTTTGATTCGAACGGTATAGATTTGCTTCGAAAATATGTCAGGGAGTGGGGAAGGGGTATGAGAATAGGGGGGAAATATCACCTTTGTTACCCGCTGAAACCTAAGAATAAGTTTCCAAATTTTGAGTCCAATCGGTCGAACGGCACAGATTTGCATCGAAAATATGTCAGGGGGTGGGGAAGGGGTATGAGAATAGGGGTGAAATATCGCCTTTCTTACCCGCTGAAACCTAAGAATAAGTTTCCAAATTTTGAGTCCAATCGGTCGAACGGCACAGATTTGCATCGAAAATATGTCAGGGGGAGAGGAAGGGGTATGAAAATAGGGGAGAAATACCGCCTATGTTACCCGCCGAGTCCTAAAGAATAAGTTTTCAAATTTTGAGTCCGATCGGTCAAACGGTACAGATTTGCATCGAAAATATGTCAGGCGGAGGGCAAGGGGTATGAGAATAGGGGGAAATATCGCCTATGTTACCCGCCGAGTCCTAAAGAATAAGTTTTCAAATTTTGAGTCCGATCGGTCAAACGGTACAGATTTGCATCGAAAATATGTCAGGCGGAGGGCAAGGGGTATGAGAATAGGGGGAAATATCGCCTTTGTTACCCGCTGAAACCTAAGAATAAGTTTCCAAATTTTGAGTCCGATCGTTCAAACGGCACAGATTTGCATCGAAAATATGTCAGGAGGAGGGGAAGGGGTATGAGAATAGGGGGGAAATGTTGCCTATGTTACCCACCGGGTCCCAAAGCATAAGTATGCAAAATTTGAATCGAATCGGATAAACGGTGTGGATTTGTATAGAGAACAGACAGACAGACAGACATTTAGTTTTATAGATATAGATTAAAACTATTATTAATTGAAAAAATATTAAATTAATTGAACAACACTTAACGTTTAATTAATGATGATTCCTTTATACGATAAAATGTTATATTTTCTTATTTTCTGGCATGAATATATTATACTGAAGAGACACGCTTTTGAGTCTCTCAAACTTAGCATTTTTATTAAAGTGTTCTTATGAAACTCGTGAATGTAAGTTCGTGAATATATCTTTTGAATAATTCAGTAACGTTAAGGACAAAATGCTCTAAGTGTTTTGTAAAATGTCTTGCCTGCCTACAGATTTTTTCTCTTGAGATAGGTTAGATCATTTACATGAAAAATTTATACGGTTATAAATAAAAAAAAAATCAGATGAAGAAACACTATGCCTGTAGGGAGACGAGCACCGAAAACTTTCTTAATTTTAAATAATGTGTTATAGTCTATTATCTATATAAATAAAAATGTAAATGTTCGTTTGTACAAAATCGCTAATCTCTGAAAGTTCTTCATCGATTGCTTTGAAATTTTGGCACAACTTTGCATTCACTTACTTTGTTTTCATATACTTACTATTTATTTATATAAATAAAAATGTAAATGTTCGATTGCCCAAAATCTTAAATTTTCTAAAGTTTTTCGACAATTTTTTTAAAATTTTGACACATTCCATTCGATTTTGCACAAATTAATTGAAAAAATTAAAATAAATTAACTAATGGACTTCCATAAGGTAAGTCACGAAAATTTAATGTATATAATGTAAAAAATGTCGTGTATATTATATATGACCTTTCTGGCCGACATTTCGGATCCCACTGAGGGGTCCATCATCAGGGCTGAAGTTCTGATGATGGACCCTGTAGTGTGATCCGAAACATTGTATATTGATCCGAAATGATATATTTTAATTAATGATTAATACTAATGACACATGCGATATTGTAATGCACGAGGCTTCGAGCAAAGTTGGTATTAATATAAATATAAAGAAAACAAAAATTTTGAGTCCAGAAAGAAAAGTCATCACAATTAATAACAATAATATTAAAATAGCAAATGAATATATATATATATATATAATATATATATATATATATTATATATATCTGGGATATGAGATAAAAATGGACAAAGAAAACCAAACAGCAGAATTGCCAAGACGAATAGGAATGTGCCGCTTTTGGCAAACTCATTATATATTTTCGACAGCAAAGAGATTCCAATTAGCTTTAAAAGAAAAGCATTCGAATCGTGTATATTGCCAGTGATGCGTATGGAGTGGAGACGATGGCCCTTATAAAGAAAAGTGTAGAAAAGCTCAAATGCACACAACGATCCATGGAGAGATCCATGCTTGGCGTAAGCCTAAGAGAGAATTAGAAATGGTGAAATTAGGCGCAGAACTAGAGTAGTGGTTAACATGGATCGTGTAGCGAAGCTAAAATGGCAATAGCTAGAGCATGCTGCTAGGCAGGATGCTACAAGATGGACTTCTAGAGTTCTGGAAATGGAGGCCTTAGGAAAGTAAAAGAGGCATTGGAAGACCTCAAAAGAGATTGGCCGACGATATAGCCGATATGGGTGGGAATAAAGGGCTACAACTCGCAAACAATAAGGAAGGATGGAAAGGTATGGAAGAGGCCTATAATCAGCAGTGGAGAGGTGAAGTCTGAAGAAGAAGAAGAAGAAGAGAAATCTTAAATAAAAAATTCTGACTCAAATTTTTGCAAGGTTTTAATAATTTAATTTGAATTGTATTAAAATGAATGAATTTTAATTATAAAATAAGCTAGACATATAAGTTACTTATCACAGAGATCGTTTATCATACAAATGGTACCTACCGATAACTCCAATTTAAAAATAAATTAATTACGAAATCAATATTATTTTTACTCCCTTTCTTTTAACTCGAAGCGTCTGCGGTTTGTTATCTGCCGGAAAAACTTTGGATCGATTTTTAACCCTTTTCCCGTGATCCAATCGAGCTGAAACTTTGCAGGCAGACTCGTGGCGACGATAAAAATTATCTAATAAATTTTTGTTTAAAAAATGTAATAATAATTATAGTATAATTTTGGATTTTTTGAAATTTTTCTGGTTTTTTCAAATTGAAACCAATACAAATGAGTAATGACCGCGACGCGTGCAGTAGGCACGCAACCTGATTTAATGAGAAAGGGAGTATAATAAAAACTTGTTTTTTATAGGTTAGTTTTTTTTAACAATAAAACCAATAAAAAATAGCATTCTGTACATGAATATTATATGTATATGAGTATTACACCACAATTTTTTGGAATTCATAATGCTATTTTCATGGAAATTGTATCTAAGATACACGCTGAATACACATATTCCACGTGCATTCCACGTTACGTATTCCGTTCCATACATTTTTACTCAAGGCTTTTCACACGTGAACCTATCGTGAATATAAATTATTTTAGAGTTCGAACGAAACTTGTAAAATGGTTTACAAATAGGCTTTCCAATAACTGTGAAATTCTTAATGGCTAGCAATTAATAGTGGCACGATGCCATGACACAGACTATACTGTATACATCCTCGAGTACAGCAGTGGCGTACACTAGGCGTGGACTTAGACTATGATGCTGTAAAATATGATCATTATAGGCTGTATCATCTGAATGAAATACACTACTTAAAAACCATGTTTATGTAAAAAAATATCTTCGTCGGAGTAATCTTCGTTCTAAAAATACGACCTCTTTGGGACAGCACATTATAGGTACGCCATTTTGATTTTTTTAAAATAATTTATTATTAAAAAATATTAACCAATGTAGCCAGTAAACAATTATTTCGAAACGAATATTTTGGTACCTCCATTACCTGGTACCACCACTAATACAGGAATTTTAATTATTTGCGTGAGCACATGTGTAGGTACATACTTAATACATTGTTGCCAGACCATAGAAACAAAAAATAATTACACATTATCGAGAATTTCCCAACACTAAATGTTTAAAACTGTAATGTATCTGGATGAACGTTTCTCATAAGCAATGAGAGAGACAGTATGAGAGAGTGAATGGGTATAAATAGGGAGGCGCCATATTGACGCGCTCTCTTACAATTAAACTAGAAACCGTATTAATATTGTAGCGTGGAATTCTATTGCTAAAAGTCGGTAAATTATATTAAAGCGGAACATCAAGTATATCTGGATTCCCAATTTTCTAAACAGTTCTGCTCCTAATGTTAAAGGAAGGGAACATTACAATAACAAATTGAAAAATACTAGAACGGGGAATACAAAAGAAATAGCGTGCAATAGTCGCGAAATAACGATTTCTTTTGAGTTTGACAACCGCGAAAAACCATAGGAAGAGAAAAAAACTAACCCATAACCAAGTTTTTATTATACTCCCTGCTCATTGAATCAGGTTTCGTGCCTATTGCATGCGTCGGAGTCATTACTCATTTGTTTTGATTCTAATTTGAAAATACTATTAAAATTTCGAAAAATCCAAAATTATACTGTAATTATTAAATTTGTTAGATCACAGACTGCCTGCAAAGTTTCAGCTCGATTGGATAACGGGAAAAGGGTTAAAAATCGATCCAAAGTTTTTCCGGCAGACAACAAACCGCAGACGCTACGAGTTAAAAGAAAGGGAGAAATAAAAAAGACAACGACGGACGATTTCAGTGTGGGTCTTGGCCATCGATAAAGAACCTACCGATGTGCGAGAAGTATTTAATAGTGATCAGGGCGATAAACGATGAGAATCAGTATTTTAAGAGACAAGTGGCGTATTCTCGAGTGACGTGCAAGATTAAGTGCGAATTACAGAATAAAACATTAATTCATTTCAAGTGTTTCATTTCGTTTCCCACTACCGCGATTAAGTGGCAATATATCACATGAATGTATCAAAATATATTATAGATGTTTCATGGAGACGAAGCTACTTTTTTATATGGTGAAGTAGCTGGATAGGAATGTGTAATTTATAATAATAGTTAATAAAAGATAGGCTGTTATATGATGACCATGCGGTAGGGCAAAAACTCAAATACCCAAAAAAAAGAAATTCTGAATACATATTACGTAAATATACCTATGTTTTAGATTTATTTTGTTAAAGTTAAAGAAATGCACGGCTTTTTATTGTATGGAATGCAATGTCATGCAGTGTGGTAGAAAAATACTGTCCACGCGGTTTCGCATGCGTAGATTTTTAGAAACTTTTAGTCATATATTATCAATTTGGGTATTGACCTTAGCACATAGATATATGTCGTCGCAATTTTTTTTATAGAACTTTTTGATTTTCTCTTCTCTATAGAAAGTATTTAAATATCCCTTACCAAGGGCTTAAGGTTAAGGTAGCGTTCGTAAAAAACGCATCACTCGACCATTTTTTAGTCCACTTTAAGTGTAACTGGATAATATATAACCTATATCTACCCTGAAGGTCCATTCTAGATATTGGTGAAAGAATTTTTGAAATCGGATGAGTGGTTTCGGAGATTACCTCCTACATCCAAACTCACAAACTTTGCGTAGATTTTTAGTACACTGTTTGTATCGTCATAGAACTTTCTAGAAAATTCTCCTTCCAGAACTTTTAAGAAATTCATCGAATGTACAGGAACCTTCTAGATACATCGACACATCCCGCTACTCAGTTTAGAACCTTATAGAACTTTCTGGAATTTTCTAAAACCTTCTCCTTCCAGAACTTTCTAGAGCAGGTTTTTCCGGAACCTTCTAGACTCACTGACACAGTTGGCGCGCCTATTTTGAAACAATCCGAAGCATTTGCGGCCTTCCCATAACAAAACAATGTGCTAGAAAGCACATTTCGTCACCCACTCCCACCCACGTACAGCCACCCCCACCAAACCGCATATTTTCGATGTGACACCAAGAGTTATCCACCACCATAACCACTGTTGGGTGGTTGTGGCTGGTTGTGGAGAATACTTGATGGATAGGGAAACAAGGGTTTCTATTTATATATATATATTGATTAGTATAGATTTATTATTCATTGAATAAATCATTTTTAGCCCAGTTTTTTTATTGCATACGCCCCTGCAGTCTTACTTCAGGCACATGTAAATAGGTTGTATTTACAACATTTAATTTACATAAGTTTATCTGTCAAAAGACATGCTTGTACCCTCCTTGTAAACCTTCAAAGGGGATGTTGTGCCGACGCTAAATGGCGCCACCCCATTGGCCTTGCTAGAAGGCACGCTAGCATGTCTATCGAATATGAATCCGCAGGACATGCAGTACACGACATTTCTGTGATGTTTATTATCATTAAAAAAGCAAATTTAAAAATGTATATCAAACACGCCCGTTCTCAGCGAAACTTCTCTGAATTTCCTCATTAATAAATAAAACTATCAATATATAGATAAAAATATATAGATGTCTCACAGAGACGAAACTGTATTTTTATGGGAAAGTAGGTATAGAAGTCTTTTGGGTGTACATAGGGCTTACGACCTATCGTACGGCTGGCTTAGGTGATCACTTTACATGTATACATTTTTCGCCATTTCTATCCACGATAGAATACCATGTCTACTAATTTTTGGAAGTTGTATATATTTAAATTATGCGCCATGTTTCACATGTGAGTTCTAACGATCCTCCACGCGGCTAGCACCAAAGCTTTTTCATTCCCCTTGAATGACCACAGATGTCGCTGATGAGACGTCTATAGATTTTTTTGGAGTTTTTAAGCAATATACTTTATCTGTGTGAATGAAAATTCATCCGAATTACTAACATTTCACTAGGATACTCCAGAAATATTATTTCAATTTTCATTTAACTCCTTTTTACCAGTATTTTTCATTCAGAATAATTTTTGAGTATGTCAAAATTTTTGTTATAGGGATATCCAGTTCTGTTCTGAAAAATTTGGACATACTCAAAAAATATTCTAAATAAAACTAGTTGCAACCCATCAAAAATGAATGTAATTTTATATGCCGGTTCCTAAAGAATAAGTATTAACTTATTTATATCCGACATCCATGAAATAGTAATAACGACTTGTATCAAAATATTTGAAGATTTTTTTTTATATTTCCCCTGCCGGCAGTTAACGGTACTATTTTAAACTCTGGCGATTATGCTGGGCGTCGTTTCGTTTCGAAATTGTTCACGTCTTTGCTAAGTCCTACGCGTACTGTATTTTTGACCGGTCACGCAGGCTCGGCTTTATCAACATCGCTAAGTTGCGGCCGTTCGGGTTTGCTGGCCCAAGTTTCATGCCCCATCTTCGGCCGTTTTATTTCGTTTTTTAGACGTGAATTGTTACACGAAGTTAAGGACAGACAGACAGACAACGAAATTATTATGTTTGATAATTGTGGGTTATAAAAGCAAAGGCAGCAATATTTGAACAAAATTGATTCGAGGATTACCAATTTTAATGTAATGAGTTCGAGATTTAATAGGAAACATAGCCTATACATTTATACAGGAAACATGATTTTAATGAATAATTCTTTTTCACCTTATTTATCTATTCAACATTAAAATATCAATAATCGGCGAGCTTGCATGCAAATAAATATGATTGTGGATGAATCGAGAGATGTGTCTGTCTACGAAATTCTTATATACCTATTTTTGTGAGAATCAATAAAATATAATATGTTGTATATTATTTTTGTCGAGCAGTCCTAATTCAGAAATTTAAATTCAACATAACCCTAATTTATCGAATTCGACATTGTCTTCGTTAGGCGCCGGAAAAAAATATAAAAAAATAAAATAATTTAGTTCGAATAAAATCAACAAATCCACTGGTTTGTGTCTTCTGGGGTATTATGCCGTGTTTTTATGACCTTTTTGGCCGACCTTTCAGATCCCATTGCAGGGTCATCATCAAGGCTGATGTTTTCAACACAGAAAGGTCGTAAAAACACGGCATAATACTTCAGAAGACACAAACCAGAAGATTCTGAGTGGCTGTGAAAACTGATAAACATTCTTAAAATCAATAAATTGGAAATATGAACATTTTTTCGTACCTACTTCCTGTTACACGTTTCCGTCATCGCATTCACGAAATTACTCCCATAGACTGAGCCTAAAGATGTTACACATCAAAAAAATAATTTCTCGGTTCACTAAAGTAAATTGCAAAGAAAGTATCATTCTTTGGTCTTATTCTTAGGAAGAATAAGACCAAAATCAACTAAAGAAACAGCGATAACAATATATAAATCAATAATTTCTCTTCATTTTCAATATTGCCCCACTATTTTGTACCTATGTAATGAAGGAGACATGAAAAAATTACAAATTCAACAGAATAGAGCAATGAGGATAATTCTACAGAGAAATAGATATTCCAAAATTAAAAAGATGTTATCAGATTAAAATTGGATTAATATAAAACAAGGATTAAAATTAAATACAATGATATTCATTCACAAAATATTAAACGACGAAATGCCAAAATATTTTAAAAATAAGATCAAATATAACACAGAGATACATAGACATAATACAAGAAATGCAAACAAAATAAGTATTCCAAATAGAAAAAAGACAAACACACAAAACTGTATTTACTACAAGGGAATAAATGAGTACAATAGCCTGCCAGAAGATGTGAGGAAGCTAAGCAGAATCAACATCTTCAAACAAGAATGTAAACGGCACATAACAATGGAAAATGTATGAAGAGAAATATTATTTATTTAATTATTCAATAAGTGAACATATAAATATATAATTTTTTTTTTTTAATATTAGCTAATGATAAACAATGTATCATTAACTAAATAAAGATATATAAATAAATAAATAAATAAAGTGAACGCCTTGATTCGTCGAAGATATTTTCTTCCGCAGATATGGACCAACTACCTAAAAATATTACAAGCATTATTTTTCTCTCAGGCAACTGATGAAAATTTCACAAACATTACAGATCCTTGTATTTTAAACAGAAATCTTTTATTTTTACCCATTTCAAAAGATCCTTTGAAGCGTCGCGTTCACAATAGCCACCATCCATCAGTGCGGACGGTCTCGTGCTGAATATGACTGATTCGAGCTTTCAAGAAGGAATAAAATATAAAAGACGGAGTAAAAAACAGTTTTGTTTTGATGAGAAAAATATACAATTATATAATGAATAGGTGAATTATTTACAAGGGGCTGCACCACCGCGGGAGCCTGAAATTTAGTTAGAAATTGGGTGATTTTTACTTCCATTCTTTTAACTCGTGGCGTCTGCTTGCTTGCCGGCTTGCCGTCGAAAAAACTTTGGATTGATTTTGAACCCTTTTCCCGTGATCCAATCGAGCTGAAACTTTGCATATAGACTTGTGGCGACGATCAAGAAGATCTATCAAATTTTCGTTAAAAAGAATAATAATTATATTATAAGAAATTTTAATAGTTTTGGAATTGGAATCATTAAAAAGTTTAATTACTAGCAACGGCGGCCCGATAACGTCGCGGAATATTTTCTAAATTTGAATTACTCCGTCGGTATACATAATAGGTACTTCACTACGAATTTCAAAAATCTAAATTGACTGACAAATGTTTTTAGAATTTAATCTTCAAATCATGAAGTTTCTTATCAAAGCTCAAAACATCTGACATTTTAGAAATATATTAAATTACTGTAAGTTTAGTGTTATGTTATATGTTTTATTCGTCTTTAATTGTTGTTATATTTTACAAAGAAAGGGAGTATAGTAAAAACTTGGTATTTATGCGTTACTTTTTTACAAGGATGTGATTATTTAGTTTTAATTAAACTATTATATAATTTAAAAAAAAAAGATGATCGCGTTATGTCTATTATTATCGTGGAGCTCCTCCTCCGTGACTGACAGGCAACTTTCCGCGTTGCAGGTTTGTTCAAGACAGAATGAAAAGAAAGAAACTTATTTAGAAATGAGATATCTGCAATGTAGCGTATATCTAAACACAATAATTTCGTTGTCCGTCCATCTGTACTTCATGTAACGTCCGTAATTTCCTTCGAATACACGGCTAAAGAAAACAATTTAAACGGCCGGAGATGGGGCTTGAATTCCGGACCAGAAAACCCGAAAAGGCCGCTTAATGCATGTTGCTACCGTCGAACCCGCGGGGCCGGTTAAAAATACAGTACATATACGACTTAGCAAAGACGCGAGCCATTTCATGTTCCGCCCAGAACAATCGCCAGTGTTCAAAATAGTACCATTAACTGCCGGCAGGGGAAATATATAAAATATGTACAAATATTTTGATACAGTCGATATATCTATTTCATGGGTGTCGGCAATAAATAAGTAAAAACTTATTTTTTAGGAACCTGCCATTTGGTAGCGTTAGTGACGGACATTTTTACTTAGAGAATGATATATTTTGATAAATGATATGTGATGAAAATGACATAATATGTTATATCGTTATGAATATCCTTATTCGTTTTAATTTTTGTTAAATTAAAAAATTTAAATGAATCAAAATATTTAAAAAAAATCAAAGAAAAAAATTTAAAAAATAAGTCATGGACGTTATAGGAAGTTTCTGACAGACATATAACAAAATTATTATTATTGCGATAAAAATTTTGAAATCATACTAATTTTGAAAACGGATTGAGATCAGTTGTTGGATAAAAAATTACGGACGGACATTCGAAATTATTATTATTTGGGGATTATATATTGGGGCGGGAAAGTGTTCATACGGAATGGAAAAATATTTTCGCTGATTATTAATTTAAATTGGTTTTCGTAGAGGTGTACTAGCCGATTATATCGTGCATTAAATCCCGTTATGGGGTTGACACCGCTAAAGGATAAAACCCAGCATTAAGCCGGTATTGTTCAGTGCTAATTAATGTCCACCGATTTAATCCTTCTCGCCAATACAAATTTACTTGGCTCAACTCGGTTACCGCAAAACCTTGGTAATTGCCAGAAATAACCATCGATTTTAGGGTCAGCGATTGGCCAATTTAGCGGCCATTTTAGATCATTCTTATCGATCAGTTAAATATATAATTATTAAAAAAAAAATTGTCGTCGTATTCATCATCACTGAAGATAGTGTTTCGCCAGGTAGATTTTGTTGATGTTTTCCTCCACCTCGAACAGCCGTCTCAACAATATCATTCAGAGTGAATTAACGTTTCTTCTGGTGTTCCACAAGAATTCGTTCTAGGACCCTTTCTCTTCATGCTATTCATCAATGATGTTTTGACGTGCTCTGAAGGTTATAGAAACCAATTACTTGTTTTTTTTAATTTGAAGACGCCATTAAAGGTTTGCTTCGGATTACAACATTAATTTACGCAATAAATAGACTAGAAACTGTCGGATAGAAAATTAATTACAGAAATTGGTGTCAAAAATGTCACAAAAATAGGTAGGCACTCGTTTGACTAAATATTTTTTCACAATATTTTTTATATATATTCTGAGAACAGAACTAATGGATTTTTTCCACAGAGGGATAATTATTAATTTTTATCAGTTAAACATTTTAGAGTACATTATAAAGATTATAAATGACATCGAAATAAAAAATATTCAAACTAACAAAAATGAATCGTAGACACGAAAATTAATTGTTAAAATATTTTCGGGGAATATTTATCAAAATCAGTGTTTTTATTTTCATAGTAAACGGCGAAATATTCTTTTGTGTAGGTAGCTGGCCAAAAAAAATTATCGAAAAACTTTTTTTCAAAAAAATGAATTTTAGGAAAATTAAAAAAAAGTTTTCGCAAAAAAAAAAAAAAAATATTTTCTAAAAATTAAGGGACGGACGGACTTACAAATAGAACGAAATTATTATAATTAGGATTGCTACAACACAAAAGCTGGTTGTTTTTCTGTAAAATAATTTATTTAGTAATATAGATATCTTTGTTATTTTATATTGGATTTAAAATGAAAAATATACCTATATTTTTTTGTAGGTAATTTTGGTGAGTGTAATTATTTTTAGTTTTTTTATGGGAGACTATCAGGGCTCTTTTGTCAGGTATTTTTATTCCCTTTCTTTTAACACGTAGCGTCTGCTTGTCTGCCGAAAAAACTTCCGAAAAATCCAATCGAGCTGAAACTTTGCAGGCAGATTCGTGGCGACGCTAAAAATGATCTAACAAATTTACGTTAATTTTTTTTTAAAATAATTATAGTATAATTTTGGATTTTTCGAAATTTTAACGTTTTATTTTACTTTGTTTAATTTTCGAGCCCGACGCATGGAGTAGGCGCGAAACCTGTTATAATGTGAAAGAGAGTATAATAAAAACTTGGTTTTTATGGGTTATTTTTTTTTCCTATCGTCTTGGTTAATCGACAGTCTCGTATGTACGTAAAATTTTACCGCCACTAAGTGATTTTTCTGTTTATTCTTTTGATTAATTAGATTCCGCTGCATCTTCTTCATATTTTAATGCTGTATATAACAACCTTAAAAAATAGCTTAAAATATAGGTAATTTATTTTCCGCAGAATCAGTGTTCACTTTCGATAAAGTGTCTATTTTCTTGAATAATCAAAGCCTGTGTTCGGTCGTATTACAACCCTGATAGGTCAACAGGAGCCTTCGCCGCGCGTGCTTAATTACCCTGTTAAAACGATAAATCTCACATCCCCAGGGGATGCGAATAATCCTAATACGGTAGCTTTAGGGCTTGTTCAGACACGCGGGAATCGTGCGATTGCAAATCGCGTGTTTTGAAACCGCAGATTTGCGTTATGTGTTCAGACAGCAGCGGTTAATATGCGATTTGTGTTCGCGAAATGTCAGTTTGATAATGACAGCTCCGGTGCCGTTCTCCAACTTTGAATATCAGAGATAAATTCGCTCATTACTTTGTGAACAACGGGCGTGTTCCATAGCAAAACACAAAAATATAATTCTGTCAGTTAATTTTTGGTGAATAAATATCTACTTACGTAAAATACTCTATTTTCCAACGTGTCTTCACCATTTCGAAATATCTCCACTAACTCTTGCCAAGATCGGTTCTTGGCAATTTTATTTGAGTAATCCTCACACTGAAGATCCCACATTGTGGGTCTTTTCTCCACTTCATCAATAAAAAGTTCAGTATCAAAGCGATCCATAATGAGCTCACGCGTGCTCCTGTTAGCTATTTTGATTCTATTTTGTAGCGGTTGAGTGGCGGGCACTGTCTGAACGATTACATACAAACCTACATAAATAAGACTCGCGCAGATCCCACGCGATTCCCGCTGTGTCTGAACAAGCCCTTAAATGGTTCAATGGGGGCGGAATAAATTTATTTATACATGTGTCTATATCCATATCTAAACATCATTCTTTTTCCTGAAAAATAAAGCATGGGATGTGTACATTGGTACAGATGTGTAAGGGATATTCATGCGTATGTGTGTATTTTTTTCCTCCCGCTTACAGCTTCAGTCGCTGGCATTCAGCCACTGAGTGAAAAGGTGTAGTTAGTGCCCGTAGAATTGTGAATTCTGAAATGACGAAGCAAGTTGCATTTAATTGTTACAAACGCTTTGCGATACTCAAATGCGATACAAAAAAAAGTATACTATAAAATTCACCTACAAAAGTAATGATGTAAACCTTGTATCAGTTAGGGAAATAAGTGATCTAGGAGTAATTTTTGACACTAAATTATCATTCATTCCCCACATTGATTTGATAACTAATAAAGGTCGACATTTTTACTGATAGTATAACTGTGTATAGGACTAAATTGAAACAATTTTTTACGTCTCATTTGAATGATAATGAATAAATAAATTTTTGTTTTTCTTCTTCCTGTTAAAACTTCTCTTTTTAATTTACACAAATCTATAATATGTACCTACTTGAATGTTTTTAACTGCAATCTAAATTTACACAAATCTATTATATGTACTTAAATCATTTTTAACTACAAATTAAATTTACACAAATTTATTACATGTACTTGAATCTTTATAAAAGCAATCTAAATTCACTCAAATCTATAATATGTACTTGAATCTTTTTAACTGCATATCTGTATTATGTGATTTTTTAAAAATATTTTGTATATTTTGTAAAAGTCTATAAGGGCGTTAAATAAATAAATACTCAGTGGAAACCACTCGCAAGATCCAACATGCTTTCTGGGATGATATTGTGAGCATTTCACGGATAAAGGTGTGGTACAACCGCTTCAAAGTTGGCCACACATCAGTGGACAGTGGCACTCAACATGCAGGATCGTCGTATCACAGTCCAAGAACTTGCGAACGAAGTGGGGGTAATCAGAATTGGTACATTAAATTTCGACCGAGGATTTAGGCTTGAAGAGAGTGTCTGCAAAATTCCTGCCGAAGCTGCGAAAAGCATCTCCGTTTGGGCTTTATTGGCCGAATACAACATTCTACTGGTTTGTCAAACTCCTTGATTTGTTGGAATGACTCCGTGTAATTTTTGGTTACTCCCTAATTAAAAAGCGCCGTTGACCAAACTTGCATCAAGAGAAAACATTTTTGCGGAACGCGAAGGCCCAGCTGGACATCATTCCAAAAGATGGGTTCCAGAAGTGTTTCAAACAATGGCGGAACCGGTAGAAGAAGTATGTATTTGTACTAACAAGGGACTATTTTGAAGGAGATTAGAGCAAGTATAGTGTGTACGAATGCATGTAAAAAATGCCGCCGAAAGGAACCCGACATGAATCAAGACAAAACATTTTGTGGAACGCGACGGCCCAGTCGAGCAACATTCCAAAATGCGATCCAGAACTGTTACCAATAATGGTGGGACTATTAGAGAGAAGCGCGTTGGATTACCAGTTCCTAAGGGACTACACTGAAAGAGATTAGAATTAGTAAAATATGTATGAACAAATGTGTTTCTGCCTACCAAAGGTTAGATATTTTTGGAACAAACTACGTATAAATTTAAATAATTTATTATTAATATGATACATCGTGGCTCAAACCCCCTGTCAAAAAATATCGCACTAAAAATATACGACGGTAAATTGACTAAACAAATACTCGTTACCATGGTAACTGTTTATTTTATTCAGAACCCGTAGACTACAAACTTATGTTTTAACACTTTAAAAAATTCCCGGGTTTGAAAATTAGAATGTGCCCATTCATCTCTTGGTAGGCAGGTAAAGGATTTTTTTATGAGTTAAGTAGCTACACGGTACCTATTTAAACTTTGAATAGAAAAATGTAATTCAACACATACAAAAATGCAATGTCAATTTTTGCAGTTGCAGACAGTAGATTCGCCTCGTTTACTGACGATAGTGTTAATAAAGAGTGGACTATAAATGTTTTTGGGCACTTAGGCCCGGTTGCGCCATCTGAAGTAAATTTTTCTCGAGTAACTTTTTTTACCATCAGCTGAGAAAAAACTCGATTTTGGGTTGCACAAACGTCTTTTTTACCACTGTCAAACCAATAATAAGGCTCATAGGGTGGCAAGCGGAATAAACCTGAAATACCGCATTTGTCTATGGAATTTGATTTACTTCAGTTTTTTACCACTGGAAACACGTACTTTGCTGTTCAAAACCAGTTCAAACAAACTACTCTATTCTATGAAACAAACCAAACAAACGTCAAACCATCGCTAAAATAGCGCGAAATTAAAAAAATATTTTAATGTTTACAAATTTCGATACGACAATGACAGCGAGAAAATTCAAATGACAAGAATCTATGTGGACAAAAGTCACATTTTCAAATCAGCTGTTAGAGGACGACCATTTTTTTTACCAACGTTTTTACCTTTACCCATCTATACTGGAGAGTAAAAAAAAGTTACTCATGTACCTATGTACTTCGGCGAGTAAAATATTTTTTACCATCGATGGAGCAACCCGTTTTAGTAAAAAAGTTACTCGAGTAACTTTAAAAGATACTTGAGTAACTTTTTTCACCTTTACTTTAGATGGCGCAACCGGGCCTTAGAATTTATTGTACACCTATACACATAGATGTATGTGTGGAAAATCCATTTTTAATAGAGTTAAGAATGAAGATAATTAAGAAATAATGTAAAACTTCCTTAGTAGCATAGTTAATAGATTATAAAGAGTGGCTCAGGTGTTAGGGCATGTTGAATGAGGAAAGAATGTTATGAAAACTATATTTTTTGACGGTACCAAAAAGAGAGGAAGACCACGGAAGACGTGGCATGATCAGATTAACTAGACACTGGAGGATGTTCCTGTTAGGAGCCTCAACAATCGTCGAGCTTGTATGTGAAGATGTATGAATGTGGATGAGGCGAGAGTTCAGGACAGAAGGGTGTGACGATCTTATCCTCTGTGCCTACTCCCTGCGGAAAAACGGTGTGATGTTAAGTAAGTACAATTTTTAGTCCCCTCCTACATGCGGGGACAAAAAATTGTACATAACATGGCTACATGCGCGATAATGCGCCCCCTAATTTCTCTCCAGCTTCGTACATTTTAGTAGCTTAGAAATATGCGTTCTAGACTCGCCATAAGCTAGCTACACAAATACGGAATAGTAAATTGACTTGGAGGTAAATTATCATTTCCATCTCATCTTCGTGATATGTATACTGTTTTCTTTCTATCTATGTACACATTATATATTTTGTATAGTCCTATTTACTTTTTGCATACTTATTGCATTCTCTTACTGTATTTTATTATGTTTCTTTATACAGGGTTATTTGGAAAACATTAATAACCTCGCAGGACTATATTCCTGCCTTGATTATGAGTCGAAAATGTTCAAGCTATTATGACCTAATATTAACAGTTAAGGACATATGCGACATCAAAGTTTGCATTTTTTTTCCAATATTTCTGACTTCTTTTTTGTGAAAGGTTGGACTATCATTACAGTAACTTATATCGAATACGAAAAATTCATTCTCTTTAATACAAGTCAAATAAAAAAATAAAAATCTTCAAATTCTAATTGGAAAACATTCCAATTGAAATTTTTTCAGGGTTTTTATCATTTTATTTAACCTGTATTGAAACGAATGAATTTTTCATAATCGATATGAATTACTGTAATGATAGTCTAACGTTTTACAAAAAAGAAGTCACAAATATTGAAAAAAAAATGCAAACCTTGATGTCGCATATCTCCTCAACTTTTGATATTAGGTCATAATAGCTTGAACATTTTCGACTCATAAGCAAGGCAGGAATATAGTCCTGCGAGGTTATTAATGTTAAATAACCCTCTATATAATGATATGTATCTATGTATTTTTTTTATAAATAAAGACGTACCTTAAGGCGGGGACAGTGAACGGCTTTGTTCTATCGGTTTATACCACCGGTGCGGAGCAGACCAGTCCTGCTTTTTAGTTGAAGAAAATATCCACCTGGAGACGATTGAGCAGGACCGATATGGGAGCTTTTGCTCTTAGAACTGTCTTGGTGGGTACGTATCATACAACCCTGTACCTCCATACATTATTTCTCGCTAATTAATTAAGTTGAATTGTTTCCGTAGACCGAATTCAGCCGTGTTCCACCCCTTGGGAAGCAAACCGATAAAATATTCCCAAGGGATGTTTCCATCCCCTACAAAATAAATAATAACGTCTGATTTCGTACAATCCGCGTTGCGGCATTCCATCCGGCGGCAATCGACACACTAAAAAGCAAGTCGGCAATATGCCCCAAGCAGCTTTCATACCCATCCTGTCGATATAAATACCGAAGAAACGCTTCAACCCCTTCTACAAAATCGCGCAGTTTGAAAACAGTTACGTTATCGCTGTATTATCGAGGACGATAAAAAACTCGAACGGAGAAAACTAGTTTTATTAAAAGGTTCGCGGTACTTTGCCGGCTTGTGTGCGGTTGTCGTTAAATGAAAATTCCCGTCGGCGAAGTGCCACGTGATTAATATTTAATTTTACCTGAACGATATCCATTCAAAATAAATGTCATTGAGCTATAAGCATGATAAATTAATTTCCTCGGATTATCGAACGAGGGTTATTCAATATTTAGCAAATAGCTTAATTTAAGTCCTGCGATGACGTGCATTGAGGCTCGTTTGAAGAGTTAAGATACTGTAATAAAACTTTATTATGTTTCTAACAAGAAAATTGTTGCCTCATTTTTGAGACGTATCCCTTAATTAGGAGGGTATATTATATTAAAAACTGGGAACTTCGGTGGCTGGATCATGTGGAGAGAATGTCCGAGCATCAAGCACCAAAGTCCCTGCTGAACTCAAGGCCGGTAGGGCGAAGGAGCTTAGGAAGGCCAAAATTAAGATCGTCGATGTCGAAACCTGAAACTTCTGAACTGGAGAGAGCTGGCACTAAACCGAGATGAGTAGAGGAAGACCCTTGAGGAGGCCATGACCCACCAGGGGTTGTAGTGCCAAGAGTGATGATGATGATGATTATATTAAAGAACATATTTTTCTTGTGAAGTTGCAATTTCAGAACAAAGTTCTGTAAATTTTTATGAACGAAATTTATTAATCAATTAGAAAAGACATACAGAAAAATCAATTCAAATATCCGGGGCAGGTATGTATGTTAACAAATTTGTGATTGTCAGATTAACAAAAAATTGGATTGTTTATAATGGATAATATATATTAATCAATTATTAATAAGAGATTTACATATAAGGTCGATATATTAATGGAAATATATTTATATATATCAGCCAAATATTTTTTCGTTGATTTGATTTTTTTGTATGTCTTTTCTAATTTATTTATTTATATTGATATTGACACGGCGTCCCCGTGGTATGGGTCCGACTTGTCAAGGTAAAACAATAATAGTACAATAGGGTCTAACTGCGCATTATCGAAGTCTCTTCAACGGTTTACATGAATCTAGAATCAACTGGGCTATTCTCATAATCACTGTACATATGGAGAAACTACCAGAAATACGGAGAAACTTGTAGAACGTACTTGAAGCATCGCGAAATCGACGTTTTATATAAAAAGCGAGCGGGCATGCGCGCAAGGAGAGTTTTTTTGACAACGGGCTAACGCGACAGAAAGACGAACCGTGCAAGTTGTTTATTCTGACAACTCAGTGCGACCAGCGACAATAAATTAACGGCGTTTATGTTAACGTGATAATTAATGCGAATTTCTAAATAAGTAAGTGTGAATTTAAGAACGGTGTCCATCCAGTGACCCCATGACAATAATGTTCTGATGCAGAATTTTCGACGTGAATGTCATTAAATAAACATAATAATTTCAGCAAATTAATTTCCGAGGAATAAAATACCTAAATTCCTCAATCCCTTAATCTGTATAAAAATGATTAAAATGGATAATTTATTAAGCATGACATTGTTTAAAAATCACAGTTTTTAAAACTAAAAATTGGGAAAATATAAATACATGTGCCTTGGTATCTGTCCCTGAGGCATTCGCAAGACCACCTAACCTCAATTGAGATCTTTCTATTTGTAGAAATAGAGGCTCCATTCTAAGCGTCTCTCTTACTGCTGTATTTTTCAATCGTTCATTAATGTCACTTCTACTACTACTCCCCAGAGACATCTCATTTTGGCAGCCTGAATTCTTGATATCGAACTTACTGAATACTGACAATAATACAACTACACGCAACGTATTTTCAGTCACCCGTGACTGCAAACTCTCGAATACGCACACAATGTAGGGTCAGTCATCCATCACTGCATTCTTTCTAAGTTTCCAACACATTCAAACATTACTTTCGAATCTTCTAGAACAAATATCTCGAAGAAGTTTATCTATTAAAGGCGTTACGCAACGCAGGGTCAGGCAATTCATTCGAGACAGTAAAAAGTGCAAAATTTCGACGTCAAAACGAGTGTGACCAGTGATTCGTGATGGTGATATTACAACACGCGATACTACCGACAGAGCAAGCACAGTACGATCAGCAGCGATACAAGCAAAAGTGAATAAAGGGATAACGGGGAGAGAAGTTTTTACTTGCGAAGTTTGAACAGAGTTTACTTGGACGTGATCGAAGCAATAGAAGCAGAGTTAATTAATTCGAAATGAAGTAAAGTACAATAATTAATGTGTGAAATATTCGGGAGACATTTAGCGACTTTAAATTTAAGAACGGTAACGAAACTAGAATTTATATCGTTTTCAGTGACTTTCTTTGGTAATAAATTAAACTTAATTAATTTTCATTTGTCTACCAAAGCCACGTTCCGCGACAATATAATAAGATATAATATAAGAACACAGATAATCAATATAATTATATGTTATAAAACCACACAGTATAAAAATTACTCAGATAAAGTAATAAAATTCCTTAGAAAAGGAGGTTAGAAAAATGTCCAACCTCGAATATGTTTAAAACACATTACCTTTTCATAAAAATTTCAAAATTGATAAGCTCTTAGCAATATTTTTAATCAAGTGAAATGTACGTACATTGTGTACGAGAATTTCTTTTTAAATTAATTTACCAGGACTTCTGTTTTTGTAAGGAACATTCTCTCTCGAATCTTCTCACATATACTTGCACAGACGACTGACTTCCACATCCTTATAAAACATTCCAAAACGTCCCTACCGTTTCGGAAACCCTCGATTATGTGCAGTTCTTAACATTTCTAGAATCTCGTGAAACTATCTCCATTCATGTTGAAAATATGAAAAATTAAATAATAATTTGTTTAATATCGGACTTTTTAACTCGGGGTCATATCGTAGCATGAAACGGCTTCGGAAAGGTACTCGTAAAATTTGTTGTCGTAAATAGCGGAAATGTATAACTTGTACCGCGTGCCGCTTCAGTTTCATGACGTCGTTAAAGCAAATCTAATGTGACTTTTTATGAAAATTTATAAAATACTACTTCCAGCCATTCTACATCTTGTTAATTTCGCGGGGGAGACGCCGTTTATTTCTTGTGTAATTATACTTTGTGGGAAGGGAGAAACGGGATTAGTAAACGAAAGAGAAGAAATCTAGGTCTCACGACAAAGCTATAATTTGGCAATTAATCAATACTATAACTTATCCTGGGCTGGGACGTATTTTATAGAACTAACTTGTATAATCTGTTTAAGCAATACGGAATTTATGAATTACTAGCGATCTGTACCCGACATTGCCGGGTAACAGAAATAGTTTATAAAAATCTGTACCAGGAAGGTGTAATTGTTTTACGAAACATAAAAAATAATAATTAAGGCTGGACGTAATTATAAAAAAGAATGCCGATGGCAGAGGCGTCATTTATTGGCACATTTCATACTTTGGAATTTTTATTTTTAAATAATAATTATGGTGTTTTTATTAAAAAAAATAACTTTTATTCAATGAGTGAAGCCTCAAAATACGGGAATAAATAGAATATAATGTTTAAAATCATCTCTTTATATTAATAAAAAGCATTTTAAAATCAACAAAAAACGTAAAAATTTCTTGCAAATTTAAAACATAATAACTTAATTAATATTGAATATTTCTCAATTTACTTCGTACGGATTCTAGATAATGATGTATGTTTCATACTTATAAAAATATTATACGTAAATACAAATATTCATTAAAACTTTGCGCCACCGAGAACACTAAAAACGTTTTTTTGGCCGCGGCCTGTCGATTAATGCTTATATTTTCTTAATTATCGTAAATAATGTTCAGTTTATTACTTTTATAAGAACAAAGGTTCAATCTAAGTTATTGCCCTAAAAAAATTGCAGTCTAGAATAAACATTCTGATATAAAAGAATAATGAAAACCTAAATTTTCGTAAAAAAAAACGCCGAAATATGCATTTGCAGGGAATGTGCCGCCTTAAATCCAAGCAGGAGGTCGATGAGATGGAAGGAGAGGGGAAATGTTGCCTATGGTATCCACCGGGTCGTAAAAAATCAGTATGCAAAATTTGGTTCAGATCGTCAAACAGTGTAGATTTGTATAAGGAACAGACAGACAGACATTCAGTTTTATGAGTATACTATATTTGAAAACTCCTAAAATATTGCTAAAAACTACATTAGCAGTCATTTTTAAATTTTTCTTTTAAAAATATTCTCTTTAATTTATGGTTTTTGTGTTTCTTTTGTAGAACTCTGTGTTTATTTTTAATGAAGTTTAAAATAAATTAAATATTATTAAATTTTATGAGTTTGCGTAAAAGCGTTATTTTAAATATGATTGATGTTTCAGTTTACTAATCCATGATCAATTGATAATGGAGCAGTTTGATAATGGCCTAGTAAGCCGAAACAGCTGTCATATTTAAAATAACGCTTTACGCAAACTCGCAAAACTGAATAATAAAAATGATTCAATTTAATTTATTTTAAATTTTATTAAAAATTCTCTTTTATGTTAATACTTATTATATTAATATTTTATTTAATATGTTTTCAACGTTTCGCTTTGAAAAAGTTCAAATAAATAATACACCTTCATTCAAGGAGTACTTAGTAAGACGAATGTTTAATTAATAATGTACAAGACGTGGGCATTCAACGAAAAAGCATTAAGTCAATAATACTAGTTTTTAGATAATTGAGGTTGTAAATTTATAGGGCTTTTATTAGCTTTTATTTATATAAAAAATGTAATAATGTTAAAGAAAATGAGTGCTAGATTGCATATTTGAATGTAAATTGCATTTATGTTGCAATAATAATACCCAATAATAAAAAAAAGCGCATGCTGCGATGGGCATGTGGAGTGTCCCTAAGAGACAAAATAACATATAGACATCAGTAGCAAGTTAAAATGAAGGCAATTGTAAACCAGGCGATCTCGTGGATCTTCCCCGAATTACATCCACAGGAAGACCAAAAAATTCAAGGATAGCGTAAAGGGATGGTCAGATGCAGAGGCACTGTTTGAGTGACGTTATCCAGAACAGAATAACGTAGAGCCCAAGGACAAGGAGAGCTGAACCCATCAGTCGACGATGGCAGTGAGTCATTAATAATTTTAAGAAATTAATTAAAAATATATATAATAATACTTCTGTACACCAATTGTTTTCTTATATTTTCGTATTATTTTAATTAATTTCACTATTGTAAGACGGAATTTCAGCATACCTTAGCTTTGAAACTCGGTGGTAAACCTGTAAATCTCTTTTTTAACGGGAAATTGGAATCATTTTAGTATATAATTTTGATATTTCATTATCTTAATTAAGAAATAATTGCATTTCGCAAAGATACTGCTTCTCATATTTTAGTTTTTTTAAATTTTAAATCAGTTGACTTTATTTACATCTTAAATGATTGTTTCATTTTTATGGTTTCAAGAAAAAAATTCTCTAAATCATATCGAAACTCTCTAACCGCAAAAAGTTTTTTATTTTTGTGTCTCTCCCTTTTTGTGCTAGCTAATTTAAATATATTAGATGACTCGCGAATCCCGTAAACTTCTGTTTTATTTTCAATGGCACTGCGTGTCACGTAGAAAAATTGCAGATGGTTAGACATTTTGTATGTATTCATTATACTGATCAGCAGTATTAGAAATTATGGATTAGATAGCTATTTCTCTCCATGTACAGCAGCAGTATTCTTCGGTGGCGTGTTTTCATAAATCATATACAGAACAAAAGACAGACTTCTGAACTTTCTATCTAAAGCGCGGTTGGTAGATCCATTGTTATGGTCACAAAGGTTGAATCCTGGGTGTATTTTTTTCATCTGCTACTTTGGCAGCCTCAGATTCAACTTTTATTCGAGTGCGTTCATCAAAATTTACTTGAAATCCAAAATTCCCATTAAGATTGTTCTTTTCTTACACATTGATATTTTTTTGGCACATAAAACGACAAATTATAATTTATAATAATACCTAATACTATGAAATACATAACTTACCTGACAAGTACATCATTATTTTAAACAGACACACAGGAAATCTTTCAGCAAAATATTATTACGCGAGATTGAATTCTATTTCACTGAACAGATGTAGGTATATTTATATGCTTGATTGATTTAGTTTGTAACTAGATGCTTAAAAGAATTAACGCTTAATTAACCTAGAAAAATCTAGGAGGTTCGATAATCTAGTTTTTGGATATAAATACGGAACGGAATCATGGCGCGAGTTAAGAGTTATCGTATTGACAGTTGAAATTACCACAAAGTACGCGCAAAATGACACCCAACGTAGCCAGTCGTTAGGGAATCGAAGTGATAAAGAATGCGAATAATCGAGCTAAGTACCTAATTGGCGAAATAAAGAGCAATAAATACGTGCGAAACTGGTTGGAATGTTCTAGTGAATTTAATACGTATTACCCAGCGATAATAAAGTATTCATTTACTGCAAATTTGATGTACTGCAAAAAAGTGTAATCAAAAGAAAAGCATTAAGCTTAATTCGTTTTAAGTGAATCTGTACATTGAATAGTTAGTTAATCATTAATTGATAAATCGATTATCAATTTCATTCCCCCAGCAGCCACAACACGTGAAAATATACTCTGTGTTCTTTTTTCTTTTAAATAGAGATGCCAACACGGAATACGTGTCACATCAATATTCTTACTATTTTCAAACAAAACTAAATGCTTGTGCTATGAAAATAGGACTAACTCGCTATTCTGGAGTGAGGTTCAAACCCGCAACCTTTGGATCACGAGGCGAGTATCCTAACCGCAAGACCAACAAGCTACTCTTTTTTCTTTTTGTTCTTAAGTTGGTTATTTCCGTTGAGTGTTCACTAACCAATACAACCTCACCATAAAATAAAATCGGCAATATTTTGACTTAATGCTTTTTCGTAGATTACCCACGAGAAGCGAAATGGATTATGAATAAAATATTTTTAAGGGATACAAGAAATTTACGCTCATGTACTAATTTAAGTGAAAATTGTTTTACATCCCTCAAGACTGAAACTGAATAATGTACTTTATTAAGTTGTTGTGAAAATGTTGTTAATTTTCAAATTCAAGTAAACATAATATTGCGTACCATAATGTACTCCTTTCTTATCCGCCATCCAGTGCGATCTCATCTATTCTCTAGGCATCTCTGCTTTTAGTATACGTTCTGTTTTCTAGATATCAACCTTAAATGATGAAGTAATGACCGGTATAAACACCAAGTGAAAAGTGCATAACTTATTTTTATTTATTTCAATGCTATATTCACATAATACATTCATTTAAGGTGTGCCTGTCTCATTAGAAAACTCTGTGTTGAGACAGGCAAAGCTTACAATTTTGATTTAATCTGATGCAAATACCTTATATACAAATTGGTTAATGATAAATATCAAGCATCGCCTACATTCTGCCAAAAATTTCAATTTAATTTATTTAATAATATGTACATTACAAACAGAGTGTTCAAGGCAAACATATTATGAAAGTATATATATCAAAATAACAATATTTAATTAATTAAAAATAACATAAAATCTGGACAAGGGAGTAGGAGAATCCTGCTTCAGAAAACCCCTTTAGACACATGGAATATATCAATACCCAAAGCGATTTCGTTCAGCATAGCGGTAGCTCTTCCAACAGGCATAACCATTGGCAGGTTGGTCCTGTATTGTAATTAGAAAAATACCAGTGTTTACATGAAATCACGATTCTCCTTATATAATATGTTACCTGGTTTGACATTTGGATTGTCACGTTTTTTCTCTTATCCACATTTTATTCATTGATTTTTCATTTTTCGGATACTTTAATTTTGACTGCATAGTTTAGGGCCTAGGTGCCTAAAATTTCTGGGTCCATAAGTGGTTCGCGCTCCTGAATCTTTGTTTTTGTGTGTAGGATTTTTGTTTTGATTATCTTTGATGTGTGTTTGTATATGTAAGCTAAGATAATTTTGGAGTAGATTTGTCTCAATCGAAAATGTATAATTTATTATGTATTTCGTCTGGTCTTATAGTGATTTAAAATCGTTTTTCAAAATTTGGAAACTTATTCTTTAGGACTCGGCGGAGACATAGGCGATATTTTCCCCCTATTCTTTAACCTATTCCCCTTCCCTGATATTTTTTCGATGCAAATCTGCACCGTTAGACCGATCGGACTCAAAATTTGGAAACTTATTCTTAAGGACTTACATTAACATTGATGACATTTCCCCGCTATTATTTTATCCTTTCCCCTCTCCCTGATATATTTTCGATGCAAATCTATAGCTTTTAAATCGAAACTTTATTTAGCCTCACAAATTTATTTTAAAATTAATCCTTAACCCGTGCAACGACGGGTATGAACAGCTAGTTAATATATATAATGGTCAAAACAATTTAGTTTCGCGCTCTGTTATCAGACTTCACACCATAATGAAATAATTTAAAATTATTACAATTTTGATGCACCGTGCAATTTGCAAATGAAACATTTTATATAATTAACGTTCCTTGTAGAAGGACGGTAAATGTAGAACAGTTTTTACTGCAAATGCACGGCAAAAGGAATAAAATATTTTATAAAGGAAAACGTTGATTAAAAAAAGCAACGAAAGCTAGTTCTAGAATAATCTCATCTGGACCGAGTTAGTCTCGAGTCATTGAATTAGAAATGTTCTGTAATTTATGGCGGATATTTTCTCCATTAGGTCAGGGAGTTGGTTTCAGTTGGGAGATTTATTTTTCTCGTTACAAGATCGGATGAAAACATTAATTTCATTGTAATTATTCCGCGGATATCTAAAAAAAATGTAAAGTTTCATTTCCTTAATTTGCATTAGAAAATTTTGACCCCATGATAACTGTTCGTAAGATAAGTGTGCACAGTGACAAGTGCGCATTTTATTATTCTACTGCTGTCACTTTGTATTGTGGGCGGAATTGTGGTGAACGTAACATTCTGTAAAGTGAGCACTTAAGCCAGCCGTACGATAGGTCGTAAGTCCTATAAACGCCAAAAAAAAAAGACTTTCATAACTACTTTCCCATATAAAAAAATGGAAGAGCGTGTACTCACGTACGCGCGGTAGGAATTATACATCTTTGGCGTAACTGTGATAATTGATTGTTAAAAATGTATATGAATACAATTATACGATATCTAGGGAAATGAAAAATATAATTGACAATATTTTAAAAACATTGTTGTTATTGACAATGGGAGAAATTTAGAAAACGTTCTAACAATTCAAAATAAATATATAGTGGAATAAAACAGTGTTGTGTTTACCCTAATTTTTTTAAATATTAAAAATGAATTTTCACAATGTTACAAACAAAAAAACTTTAACATTTATAATTGATAACACTTTCATTCAGTTAAATTATTAATATTTGTTTTTGAAGTGGTACAAATGTAACTATTGGTTTGTGATATCAAAAATAAGAGATAAATGTCTTCGATTCGATCTCTCACGACGATTTTAAGACATTTATCGCAACATCACAAACATATATTATGATGCGACAAATCAAAAAACGTGTGCATTTTCAAAAAGAAACCATGTGCCTACTCACTTTCATGTTTTATCGATTCTCAGCCGAAAATGGTTCCATATTCAAAAATTTTGAAACCATACAACTTTGACAGCTGCAATGAATGAACGTGTTTTTGTTTTGAAAACGAATATCTGCAACATGAAATTCTAATACGCTCCTAAAATCGTAACTCAATAAACAGTTCTAATTTTCAATTGAATAACCAATCATTCGTTAGCTTTTGAATTGAGCATTTTTATGATTGGTACTCGATTCAAGATGGTCGACATTATATTATTTATATTACTGGAACACTAATTTTAAGTGAAAAAATTCTTTACAGTTTAATGGATGCGCGCGCGTTTCGTGGTCTCGCGTTCCCGCTACGTGTACGCAACTTCCGTTACAATAAAAATGTTACCCTCAATACGTCAAGATGTAATAACTTCAAAAAATATTACAAATCAAAAAATGGAAACTGTAAAGTCTCCCGTCGCTATAAATTTGATGTTGTAACATTTTAGACCATCTGTAAAATATTGTTGAATAGCTCTGATGCATCACGTACACACTTATTCTGAGTTAACTAACTATCACATCGTTTCTCCATAAGGGTAGGCAGATGAGAAAGAACGCCATATTTTTCTATCTAGACACACCATTTTTGCTTCGGCTACATTCATACATCTTCTCTCGCAAGCTCTAAATTTGTTGAGGCTTTTAGCAGGGCCATCCTCTAATATTTTTAGGATTTGATCATGCCAGGTGTTTCGCGGACGCCCTCTATTCCTGCTGCCTTCAACACTCGCCCCATGTATTTTCTTAACCATCGTTTCCTTGTTCATACGTTCTACATTACCAAACCATTTCAGTACTCCTCTTTTTACTCCCTTTATATTAACTCATGGCGTCTGCTTGCTTGCTTGCCGGCTTGCCGTCAAAAAAAACTTTGGATCGATTTTTGACCCTTTTCCCGTGATCCAATCAAGTTGAAACTTGGCAAATAGACTCGTGGCAACGATCAAGAAGATCTCTCAAATTTTAGTTTAAAAAAATTAATAATTATAGCATAATTTCGGATTTTTAGAAATTTTATTGGTTTTTTTCAAATTGGAATCATTAGAAAAGTTTGATTAGCAACGGCGGCCCGATAACGTCGCGGAATATTTTATAAATTTGAATTACTCCGTCGGTATACATTATAGGTACTTCACTACGAATGTCGAAAATCTAAATAAATTGACTGACAAATGTTTTTAGAATTTAATCTTCAAAGCATGCAGTGTCTTATCAAAGCTCAAAACATCTGACATTTTAGAAATATATTAAATTACTGTAAGTTTAGTGTTATGTTATATATGTTTTGATTCGTCTTTAATTGTTGTTATATTTTACAAAGAAAGGGAGTATAATAAAAACTTGGTTTTTATGGGTTACTTTTTTATTCTGTCTACCACACTACAGCCAGAATTACATTCATAATGTAAAATATCATAAAAAGGAAAAAAGACAGTACCTAGTTATTTTTGGGGAAAATTCCTTGATTAATTGTTCGAAGAACATTTTTTCTTCTGAATGAAGGTTTGAATGATTGGAAGGATGACGACAGATGAAGGATGACATCTTCTTCAGGATTGTTTGTGTATGAAAATTGAAAAAGATAAACCAGGCAAGGATGTTACGGTGATGGGGCGGGTGTTGGGATGGAATTTAAGTGTCTTTGTGAAAAAATAAGTATCATAGTGGAAAAATATTCAACATTCTAGACAGGACTTAGGTTACTAATTATCAAATTATGCAGGTGACCAGTCGTCGTCAATGTCCGGTCCGATATTCTGCTCCCGCTATAATTCCCGTTGACTGCAACACTTAAATGCCGACCGAAAGTTTCATGGACAAATTAAAAAATATTAGCGACTTTGTATTTGCCGCGACAAAACCAACCGTTCTATTCGGAGTACCCAAGAAGTCTATGGCTTGAGGCAACTGTCATAAACATAGAACTCCGCGCTCATAGATATCATTGCAAAGCGCCATTTTTGCGCGAACAACTAAATTAATGTTTCTTTTACAAAAGCCATCTCTGTCGTTACAGCTTCCTCCTTCCCGTGGACCAATTAGCATGTCAAAGTATCTCCCTGAGATGCTCAACTATGTAAATTGGAAAGATGCACTATAAGCTTGATGTGGAATTATTGATGCGACGTATTGGTTGGAAATTAGTTGACTTGGACGCCGACAGGTTCACCTAAGGATGGAATATCAAATTTGTCTGATAATTGGATTGCTTTGACTAGACTAATGAAATACTTAAGTTCTATCAGAAGGTCCAAACTATGTGATGCAAGATTGACTCCAAAATTCAGGTTAACTAACACTCGTGCTCATGTATATCGTGAAATATGACTTGGGATATATTGTATTATTTTACTGAAAAGAAACTGTGGTGATCCAGACCCGTCACGTCTCTAGCCGTACGCACCGCGTGACACCCACTCAGGGACTCGATACGACTAGCCAGATTTCGACCGCCGGGAGATATATCCACTGTCTCAGCGAACGCCGCGCCGTAGCTATCGCAAGCAGAAAGAAAAAGCAAGAAGAAAACATAGAGACGATCAGTGGTAATGCTTTGAGAATGTAAGGATTTGTTTTGCGTACTGCCAGGGTTTTCGAGAATACCCG
>JADDOH010017307.1:0-31997 GCA_016648135.1 Agrypnia vestita
AATTAATTATTTTTTATTTGTGTTTTGTATTATTCATTTAACTTATTTTTTATTTGTACGACTTCAGTTATCTTTTTAATTTGTGTAGGAGAGTGTAGGATAATTCTTTATTTTTTAAATTTATATAATTTTGTTGATATTGTTTGGTGATACGTTTTGGTATTTTGAAATTATATAAAGATCTTAATGATGTGTTTATTTTAAATTTTATATAAATATTTTCTTTAATTATTTGTATAATAGAATTCTTTTGTAAATATTTTCTAATTTCGTAACTGGGAATTTCGAAAAGAGTGTTGATAATTAATGTGGCTGTGCCATTTTAGTTATTGATCTACTATAACACCGCGATATTTAATTTATTTTATGTTTACAACTGAACATTAAGTCGGTGCAGTTAATTTTATCACAGTTGTAATTATGGATAACAATTTCTGTATTGGGTATTGTATTTGTGTATTTTTAATTGAAAAAGTAATGTTATGGGTTTTTTTTAGTTTAACGAGAGAAAATTATTATAGAACCAGATTCTTTAAAATGTTCGTTTCATTATTTGCATGCTTGGTGTCTTCCAGTCATGTCCGTTTACAATGATAGCAGTGTCGTCACTATGCTGACGACACTGCTATCATTGTAAACGTACCTATGTACGATATAATGTTTTCGGTCAATAAAGAGTAAAGGGCCTAAAACTGTCTCTTGAGGTATTCTAAAATCACTGGCTAGCGGTACTCTTAACGTTTAATTTATTTTTACGTTTTGTGATCTTTCATGAAGGCAGCTTCGGATGCAGCTCAGAGCTATTTTAAAATTAGTTTTTTACATAAACATTTATATTCATAAGCTCGAAACTTTTTCTGTACTTCAGTTGCAAATTGCGATGGCGTCTCTTGAAGAAAGTTACAGGAAGCGGACGGTGGAGCACTACAAAGACAATATTGAAGATTCTATCAACCCGAGGAAAATGGGGGTACAACGTAAGTTAACCTTTTCAAAATATTCTAACCTATCTATCTATCCAAAAAAAGCTTTACTATTGCCTACAAAGCTGGTCACCACCATCAATAGGGTTGCCAACCGGTCTTCATGAAATGCCAGGGAAGAATCCTGGTTGAAATATTAATACGTAATATCAATTATTATAGCTAGACCGCATTCAAAAGAATGTGCGCAAAAAATATGTGTGTTGTTACGAAGCAAAAAATGAACACAAAATATTATTTTCTAGTAAGTAATCTTTTTTAAACTAAAAAATATATATTTATTTGGAATATTATATTGAGGCTTGTAATACGGACTTGCCAGGCAACTTTCCTCCGCTTTCTTCTTACCGGACAAAGCTAGGGAATGGTCTTTTGATTGTGGTCGACTCATAACACACCGGCACAGGTGCAGTATTTTAATAATTAAATTTTAATTTGATATGTTAATTTCTTTTTCGGCGACACCTAACGCAATAATGGTCACAAAAGACTCTAAACACAAACAAGAATAAGAAGCAAAGGTGCGCAAATAAAAATATAACAATATAAAAAATGTAAGCAATACAAAAGAAAGACAAATTTTGATCTCAAGAAAGGACACAACCAATGCCGCTCTTTACTTTATATTTTTAACTTTTATACTCATGTTTTGGTTCTATTCCTGATACTTCATATTTTGCTACTTATAACTTATACTGTTTAATGTATGTTCTTTTTAATTTTATGTTATATTTTTTAGGTAAAAGCCTATACACATTGCCGCTCTTTACTTTATATTTTAACTTTTTTACTCATGTTTTGGTGCTATATAGATATTGTTTAATGTATGTGCTTTTTGAAATTTATTTTATATTCTTTATGTAAAAGCCTAATGGGCGTAAACAAATAAAGAAATAAATAAAAAATGTTAAATAAATATGAATAAATAACCAATGTTAAACAACCATGTTAAATAAATAAATAAATAAATAAACACGTCTGAAAAAAGGACAGTCATCATTATTCTTCGCTTCAATTGGTCGATTTAAGTAAAAATTGTTCATGAATATCCGAAATATTATTATAATAATAAAACATATGTAAAACAATCTAGCTATGTTGAACGCGTGTAGAGGTAAAGTTTTACTATGAATTCGTCTAGTTTTAAATTTTATATGTTGTGTTATACTGAATTACATATTATTTATTTATTTATTCTTTTCAACTGTGAAACACTAATACAGACGTGCATTCAGAAGGCCTAGTTACCAGTTAGAATGATCAATAGAGTACTGAATTTTCAGTAATTTGCAACAAGTAATACGTATCATACGTGGTATTATTATATTTTATATTTTACAAACAAACAATAATATATTTTAGCACATGCACGCGCACACAAAGGCAACATGATTTTGCTGATTAAAAAACGTCGTTTTGCTAAAGTACCTAAAACTTCTGTGTATAGTTTTCTGGGATATTCTGCCGTGTGTGTGTGACCTCTCTGGCCAACGTTTCGGATCCCATTGCAGGGTCCATCATCAGGGCTGATGTGATGAGTGAGTGTTGAAGTGTAGGTTAAGTATTACCTTGCAATACCGTACCGAAGTCAGGGTGTCTCCAAGTTTGTGTTATATATGTTAAATACTGGATTGCAGTACCGTGTCGAAAGCAAGGTGTGTGTCTTCTTGTAGTGTTTTTATATATCTACTAACGGCTGTCGGACTGTGCGGATCGTCTATTTGATTTATCCTGCAGCGCCGGAACCATTTTTATTCATTAACATACGCCGGAACATACGCCGGAACTATTTTTACCTAAAACTTGAAAGAATAAATACTAAAACTAAACGATACCTACCTACATCATGTACATTGCAATTATATGATTATTTTCAATATTTTTTAAATCATCCATTATTTTTCTCGTTACTATATTCATTATTAAAATTTTTGCTTATTGTTAGTTTATTTTTACTGTTGTCTCACATAATTGCATTATGATTATTGCATATTAGTTTTTTTCTTCTTATATATAGATACATAGTATGTACTATTAAATATATTTAAAATACAATGATACTCCTCTCCTACTCACGAGTTATATATACAGGATTATTTGGAAAACATTAATAACCTCGCAGGACTATATTCCTGTCTTGATTGTGAGTCGAAAATGTTCAAGTTATCATGACCTAATATCAATAGTTATGGAGATGTGCGACATCAAAGTTTGGATTTTTTTCAATATTTCTGAATTATTTTTTGTAAAACGTTAGACTATCAGTACAGTTACTTACATCGAATATGAAAAAATACAAGTCAAATAAAATAATAAAAACCTTCGAAAAAAAGAAAAAGCATTCCAATTGGAATTTTTTTAAGGTTTTTATTATTTCATTTAACTTTTATTGCAACGAATGAATTTTTCGTAACCGATATAAATTACTGTAATGAAACTTCAACGTTTTGTAAAAAAATATATCAGAAATATTGAAAAAAAATGCAAACTTTGATGTCGCATATCTCCATAACTATTGATTTTAGGTCATGATAGCTTGAATATTTTGGACTCATAATCAAAACAGGAATAAAGTCCTGCGAGGTTATCAATGTTTTCCAAATAACCCCGTATATTACTCATGTGGAAGAGAAATACCATTGTAAAAACTTTCACTATCTTCATTGTAAAAAAAAGTATTTGTCTATTAAATAAAAAAATTAAAAAAGAAAAAATGATATTGAACTTTTCCTCGATTGTGAAGCATTCATATTTGATAATATTGTATTAAATCTAGCCGACCTAAAGATAGAAACACTGACATTTAATATGTAGATTGATTGTTTCAAAACATTACATTACAGTAAAGGTCCGCGTCCTCTGCGTCTTTTGAATAATTTCGCTATTTCAAAACAGATCGGATTTCCATTATATTTAAAAGGTTGAGATAACTTTGGTTGCATATCAAGATATATCAATTGTGAAATGGTTCAACGAATTGCCTATTGAAATGAGGACTGAGGAAAATTATGAATCATTTAAAAAAAACGTCAAAAAATACCTTCAGAAATGATAAAAAAATTATTTTTATTTTATATGTATCTTTGACCTACTTAATTCTATTAATTACTTATTACTAATTATTACTTTAATTATTACTCATTTATTATTATATAAATGTACCTATTACTTACTTATTATTAGTTGATTGTCTATATATATACTTATTACCTGATGAATATGTACATTTTATCACATAATTCTTTGTAAATGTATAATGTAATGATACTCCCCTACTACACACGAGTTTATGACACTCATGTAGTAGAGAACAGGGATGTTACGGAGGTAGCTTTATCGCTTTATATTTTACTAGCTGGTTGGCCCGGCTTCGCTCGGGACCATAATTCGGTAAGCATAGAATTGTGTTGACGTTTCTTTTTTGCTGGTTTTGGCACCTGAGATTGAATTGCCTTGCTGGATCGTCTTCGCTTTGCCAAAATATCAACAGATATTTTTTGCGCACAATCATAACACTCTAGAGAGAACTTTCCAAAACTTTCTAGAGCATTCCGAAATCTTATAGAACTTCCTGGAATATTCTAGAACTTTCCCTTTCCAGAACCTTCTAAAGCATTATAATTCTTTCTGGAACCTCTAGACCCACCGACGCACTCCCCCACTCAGTTTGGAACCTTATAGATCTTTCTGATAGCTTGTAGAACTTTCTCCTTCCTGAACTTTTTAGAGCATTCTCGAACCCTTTAGAACTTTCCGAAACCTTTAAAACTCGCTGACACATTCTGCAACTCAGTTTGGAACCTTATAGAACTTTCTGAAACTTTCTCCATCCAGAACTTTCTAGAGCATTCTGGAACCTTCTCTTTATCTTATAGAAACTTCTAGACTCATCGATGAACTCAGCCATTCGGTTTGGAACCTTTTAAAACCTTTTTAAACTTTCTCCTTCCAGAATCTTCTAAAGAATTCGAGAACCTTAATGAACGTTCTGGAACCTTCTAGACTCACCGACATACTCCGCCACTCAGTTTGGAAAGTTAGAGATCTTTCGGGAATCTTCTACAGCGTTCTCCTTCCAGAATATTCGAGAACTTAATTGAACGTTTAAGAACCTTCTAGGTTCACCGACACACTCCGCCATTCTGTTTGGAACCTTTTAGAACCTTCTCGAACTTTGTCTTTCTAGAATCTTCTAAAGCATTCGAGAACCTTCATGAACGTTTTAGAACCTTCTAGACTCACAGTCACTCTCCGCCACACTGTTTGGAACGTAAGAGAATATTATTTAGAAGAATAAAGAATCTTCTACAACGTTCTCCTTCCAGAACATTCAAGAACTTTATCAAACGTTCTGGAACCTTATAGAATCACAGATACACTCCGTCACTTTGTCTGGAACCTTATAGAACTTTCGTTAATCTTCTAGAATGTTCTTCTTCCAGAACTTTCTAGAGCTTTATTGAACGTTCTGGAATCTTCTAGTCTCGCTGACACACTCCGCACTCAATTTAGAACCTTATAGATTTTTTGGAAATATTCTAGAATGTTCTCCTTCCAGAACTTTCTACAGCTTTATCTAACGTTCTGAAATCTTCTAGACTCACCGAAACACTCCGCCAGTCAGTTTGGAACCTTATAGAACCTTCTCGAACGTTTTTTTTCCAGAACCTTCTAAAGAATTCGAGAAACATCATGAACTTTCTATTCTAGACTCACTGACACACCTTGCCACTCAGTTTGTGACCTTATAAAACTTTCGGGAATCTTCTAGAACCCTTTCCTTCCCGAATTTTCTAAAGCATTATCAAACATTCTAGAATCATCTAGACTCACCGGCACACTCCTCCATTCAGTTTGGAACCTTATAGAATTTTCGCTAATCTTCTAGAACACTCCCCTTCCAGAACTTTCTAAAGCTTTAATGGACATTCCAAAACACTCACCGTCACACTTCGCCACTTAGTTTGGAACCTTATAGAACTTTTGGGAATTTTCTAGAACGTTCTCCTTCCAGAACTTTCTAGAGCGGATTTTTCCGGAACCTTCTAGACTTACCGACACAGTCGGCTGGTGCATTCTGCAACAATTTGAAGTATTTGCGGCCTTCTCATAACAAAACAATGTGCTAGAATGCACATTTTCGTCACCCACTCCAACCCACGCTCAGCCACCCCCACCAAACTCGCACATTTTAAATGGGACACTAAGGGCTATCCACCACTATAACCACCAGGGGGTGGTAGTATCTGGTTGTGAAGAAAACTTGGCGGATAGAGAAATACGGGTTTCTTTATATATATAATTTCTATATATATAATATATATATATATATATATATATATATATAGATATAATATATATATATTATATGATGTAATATTAATAATAATAATAATAATAATAATTGGATAATTTGTATAGCGCCGTTTTTGCGAAATACTCACCTCAAGGGCGCTTAATTTATATTATATTAAAATTTGTCCAAAATTGCATTTTCATCGGATGTAGTGTTATCATCATCCCGCCGCTATGCTTCGACCTCCGATTATAACTTCCGATTTCAATTTATCGTAACCGAAATCGGAACCGGACCTGCAAAATCAATCGGAAGTTCCGACCTTTCGGAATCGGAGCGAAGCTCCGTAACATCCCTAGTAGGGAAACGTCCATTCATAAATAACTGTCACTAACTTGTAAAAAAAAATATAGTTGTAAAAAATAAATTTAAAAAATAAATTTTGGGCATTGTTTGAGTGTGCCGACGGCCATAAGCAAGGATTGATTCAAAGAATTATTATAATTTTTTGCACTTTGATCACTTTTTTCCTTTCATTGTTGTACCGTAGTAGTTGCATGCAAATTATATTTTATTATAATTCCTTAAAAAATCAGATAAATAACAATAAAATAACTTATTGAAGCCATAAATCATTTCCGTAATAAAAAATGTTTTGTTGCATTATAAATTGTAAAAGTTCCAAAAAAATTAAATTTGTAATAATATGTAAAATTTGCTAGCCATTAATTAAATCCCAAAAATTATAAATGAAGTAAAAATTCAAAAACTATCACTGTGCACAAATTAATATTTACCGTATTCCGTAAACATGTTTATGCATTTAGTATTTCAAGGGATTATACGCCGTACGCTGGAAAAAATCAGCACACACCCTAGGTGTGTGCTGATTTTTTCCATTAATTTAATTTTTCATTAATTTAAACGTTGTATTTGCATTTTTTGTGGAGAAAATAGTGAACCATCCGATAAGGTTTGATTTTATGTGTACTTTTGTTTATTTCTAAGCCTCGCCAACATATCTTAACAGACTCACTACGAAATATTACAATGTTGGATACCACATCATGTACGGACAGAACAGAAAAAAAATTAAATTGAAAGGCGTGACTTTGGCTTCTCATACCGAGGGTTCCGGGTTCGATTCCCAGTGAGGTCACAATTAATCTGTGTGATTTACTCAAGCCTGGGTGTTTTGTGATATTTTTCGCTTCTGTTATTGGACTTCTAATAAATTTACTGAACTTTGAGCTTTCACAAATTAAAGCATAAAATATATCCCAAAAGAAATAACACTATCATATCAAACAATATTATAAGACTACATTATACATCCACAAAAATTATGTGTGGAAAACAATATAATTGATGTATTCTTAACTTGCAAAATAAAAAGATAATTTTACTGTAAATCAGTTAGAGCATAACTGTACTTTTGATTAAAAAAAGGCGACGCTGACAATCATAGCTAAGATTAAATCAAATAAATAATCAGTTAACCAAACACAAAACCATAGATAATGTATTATGTAAAATACCTACTCATTTTATATTTTAGGTACTTCAGAACAGAATTAAAAGCAATGTACTGTTTAATTCTCGTACGTAGGTATATATTGATTTTTAATATTTTTCCTAAATTTTTAATGAAAAAATATTTTATTGTGAAGTTGCACTTAAAGAAAATTGTTCTAAGATATAAAGACGAAACATATTTATTTATGTATTGAAATAACGGATATTTTATACGAACCGTATGGATGTACCGTGCAAAACGTCACTAGGAGAGTGCCCTATAAAACTTTAGATTAGGGATGTTACGGAGCTTCGACTCCGATTCCGAAAGGTCGGAACTTCCGATTGATTTTGCAGCTCCGGTTCCGATTTCGGTTCCGATAAATTGAAATCGGAAGTTATAATCGGAGGTCGAACCATAGCGGCGGGATGATGATAACACTACATCCGACGAAAATGCAATTTTGGACAAATTTTTTATATTGAAGAGTCTTCTTAATGAGTATAATAGAGAAAAACGTATTCCTATCAGTGACGATCCATTGTTATGGTGGAAAGTGAATACAAAATTTCAATCCCTGAACTCGATTGCCCGCCAGTATTTGTCGTCTCCACCAAGCTCAGTAGCAAGCGAACAACTTTTTAGTGCTGGCCTAATCTATGACCCGTCGAGAAATAGATTGGACGGAGATGAAGCTGCGAAGCTTTTGTTCATTAAATACAATTTGCTTCTTTTGGAGTCAGTTCATTATCATTTACTACTAGTACTGATTAAGTTTTAAGAAAATTCGTTTTTTTTTATTTATTTTCAACACCAAGGTAGGTTTATTGTTTTTTAAGCCAATATAAATTTAACTGATGAATAATAAATGTTTGTAATTTTACTTTGTAACACCTGCCCTAAAAATATTTCTCTTCTGCCACCGCCTTCGATTCTGGTTTCGGTTCCGAGAAACCAAATCTAAAAACTCCGATTCTGAATTCGGTTCCGATAAAGCGATCTCCGTAACATCCCTGCTTTAGAGGTAGTAAAAAAATAAAACGTAAATAGTAAAGTAAAGTTTTTGGGATTGATTGCGATAAAAGTTACTTTTGAAAATAGAATAATAGTTAGGTATGTCATTTAAACACGGCTAAACAACACACTTATTTTTCGATATAATAGATTATAACTGTGGCAAAATTGGTATTACTGCTAAAAATATAATAATAGAAATAATAGATATCATTTAAACACGACTACATAACACATAAGTCTTAAATGTTTCGAAATAATAGATTATTAAGTATTACTGTGGTAAAATTGGTATTACTGCTCCCCGGAAAGGAAAAGTTTCGAGTTCCAGAAACCTTTTTTTTTCGATACATGTTTTTTTTTTAGAATCGTTTAGTTGATTTATATGATTTGGTTTATATATTTTATAATCATATTATCCCCATTGTTTCAGAGGTGGATGAGGTCCTGTCACAAAATAGATCGTACCAAGAGAAACTGTACTACTGGACCGAGTGGCACAGAGCCACAGACAATCAGAGCGAGGAGAACCTGGCCATCTACGCCCACACCCTCAACAAGGCTGCCAAGCTCCAGGGCTTGAGGGATGGATCCAAGTTGTTGCAGAAGCCTTTCAACGACCCTAACCTGGAGTACACGATGAGAACACTGTGGAATGAGATCCAACCACTGTACAACTTGTTGAGGAGGCATGTACAGGAGAAGTTGAAGGAGAACTACGGAGACACCTACACACATCAGGGGAAATACATACCGGCACATTTGGTCGGTGAGTATCTTCCAGCGGTGCTTATTAAAATTAATGAGTTACTGTTGATGTATATCATATGTTAGTTAGCCTGGTTTGATACGCAACTCGAATGTTAACGGATAGCCCTAATCTATTCCATCTCTCTTTATCCGCCCTCCCTTCCCATCGCTTCATCCCCCTCTGGCCATACCGAGGATGGCGCCGGTCGAGACGCTGGACAGGGTCGGAGGAGTTACCAGATAAGTGGGCTAGCGGTCGGAATACCGTCGTAATTCTATGCACGTCGCTGTCCTAAAGTGCGAGATTCCTGAATCCAGCGTAGTTGTGAAACAATCTTCTTTTCGACTATAAAAGTCGAGGCTGTGTACAATAAGGCCAGATTCATTCCTTTGTTTCTATCCATTCACCATTCCCGGCGTCCCTATAAAAAGGGTCCATATCAGGTCAAAAAGTGATTTTATTAATTTAAAATAATCTGTATACAGTATACACCATGTGCGGTATTTATTTTCCATGATTTCAACTCAACCTTGCCAAAATTCGACTTCAAAAGTTACAAAGCTAACGTATTTATTTTCCATGATTTCAACTCAATATTGCCAAAATTCGACTTCAAAAAGTTACAAAACTAACAGCAAAAAGAGTCTATATTCCTCTATATTCATCTGGTAGTAACAAATATGACGGATGCCGACAGTTCCAGGACGCCACTGGGATTACTTAGTACATGAAAAAACAAAGAAAACATAAATAAAAAGCAAGTGAATTTTATAAAATGAAATAACGGAGATTCTGGTTATTTATTTCACAATGTGTTTTTCCTCTCTCCTGCAAAATTTTGTTTTTGCATATAGACCTTTTTTATAGGGACGCACAACTCGTTTTTTCCAACTCGCAACTCAATCAAAACCCTAGAACCAGTGACCCTAGGAACAGTCAATCGAAGGGATAAAGTCCCACAGTTACTTATCGGTAGTACAGTGGAGTCTCGATGATCCGACATACGCATTGTAAGGCAGTGTCGGATAATACGATTTTCCGGACTATAAAATATTGACACCGACCACCTATATTTTTATTAAAGTGTATGACAACCCGGCGTGCCATTGATGCAATTTTCCTGCACTAATTATAAAGGTGAACAAAACATGTCATCAATCAACATACCATCTACAGTAATGAGAGAATCGACTAGAGAAGAAATAAGAGTTGAGAATTGTCGTACTAAAATAAAACAAGTCATTCCCAATAACATTCTCTTGCTTTGAACGATATGCTTAGTAAATTAAATTGATCTTCAAAACTATCGTCGCGCGGAATTTGAAACAAAACAAAACGTATCAGGAAGACATAGAATTGAAAGGTTTTTGGTGTGTGTCCCGTTTTCTAGATCGGGGTCATGTTAAAGGGAGGAAATAGTTTTGTCAAATTTACAATTCAATCAAAATACAAAAATATCTACCCTACGGCTATGTGCCACATAATAGATAGAAAGGTGGGAAGGTGATGTATCTGGAGTAGGTACTGTATCTTGGATTGTGGGTAGGTTAAGCCGTTAACGACACTAAACTTATTGAATAAAAACAATTTCGATTAAACATTACAACCATGTAATTTAGACACTTCCGTTGAAAAATTATCTAAAGGCCTGTAAATTTGATGCTCCTAGCAGGTACAGAAGCGTTCCAGTAGAAAAATAAGAAATAAAATAACGATACGACGACTTTCGACTTCCAGGAGGCACGAAAGGGGACAGCTGGAGGTCACTGACTCCACTGCTGAAGCCGTACCCTTGCCTGCCCGATGAGATAGACGTGCCCGACAGCAGGAGCATCCAGAAGTACTGCAGGAAGTCTGCCCAGCTGGCCGCGTCTGTCCACGTGCCCAGGGACCCCGAAATGTGCGACTTCATCCTGAGGACTTTTGCCAATGATGGCAGGAGTGAATGTCTTCCCCAAGCCTACGATTTTTGCAATGGACAAAATTACCAGTGAGTGGTCAATCTTTTTGTTATTTCAAATTTTTTTTAGCATGCGAAGAGTAAGGAAACAAATGGGGGACATGTGTGAAAACTGTCTAGGAATCTAGAAACTCCATCTAGGAATATTCACCATATGGATGAGCTTAACCATTATTAGAGAGTATGAAAAGTATAAAAAAAAAGTCTTAAAAGATACTTAATGTTTCCGATGGTTTTGGTAGAAAAATAATCACTTTATTCGTTTCTTTGCCAACTATAATAGATTTATACTTTTCTATCCTTACTACCCGACCTTGACATTTGGAAATTAATTTTATATTTCGTTATATTTCAATGAAAAATCTTTGGAAAAAATCTTTGGAAAACAGTTACTTTCAAAAAAAAAATAACCGAAATAAAGTATTAGGCACATGTAAACTCTTTGAAAAATATAATCGAAAACTTTTTTCTTGTTGAAAAATATGTGGTCTTGGTGTGTTTTTGAGGGACAAAAATAGAAATAAAAATAGAAAAAAAAGAGGGACAAAATTAGAAATTTCAGACGATATTAACTTTGTAAATATCATGACCCCAGAGAGCATGCTTTGATAGATTTCGCACAAACAAACTTTCCGCATTATAATTAAAATTATAGCCGACAATACTTCCCGCGCTGATGATACATAATAATGATTTTGAGCATGGTTCTTACTAATATGTATAATTTTATATTTAAAAAAATGAGGGTAAGCACAAAACTGTTTTATTCCACTATATTTATTTTTAATTGTTAGAACGTTTTCGGGATTTCTCCCATTGTCAATAACAACACGTTTACAACTAAATTAAAAATAATTCGAGACAGAATTTATAGGGATTGGGCGGGTGTAATGGTGGTGGGGGTCGGGGGCGGGGTTAGAATGGATAGGAGTGGAGAGGTTATGGGTGGTATCTGTATGTTAATTATATTTCTATTATTTATTTTATTATTATTAATTTATAAGATCTCCAAGATGTCCATTCTTCTTCTTTACTGCACCCATGTAATAATAATAATAATAACAGTGTTGTGTTTACCCTCATTTTTTAAAATATTAAAAATGAATTTCCACAATGTTACAAACAAAAAACTTGAACATTTATAATTTTATAGACTGACAGTTTGCGAAAATGATCCAATTCACGAAAGAGCCGCGCACAGGGAGCTGGAAAAGTTGTTGTACGCCATATCGTATGCAAACCAATCGTTTATCTTCCGGAATAATCCCCATCCAGGTAAACCTATATATCCTACATAATATTACATTTTACACCCTTTGTACAACCTAGCCATTAATTGTTGAACAATATGAAATTGGTCCAGTAACGTCCAATTTCGTCAGTCTAATTATTCTGTTTGTCAAACTAGGTGTGAAACATCTTAACTTAGAAATTAGTATTCACGACATTAGGTCGCAGTTTTCGTATTTCATTTCAAATGCAAATAATGAAAATGCATATACAGGGTTATTTGAAAACATTAATAACCTCGCAGGACTATATTCCTGCCTTGATTATGAGTCGATAATGTTCAAGCTATTATGACCTAATATCAATAGTTATGGAGATATGCGACATCAAAGTTTGCAATTTTTTTTCAATATTTCTGACTTATATTTTGTAAAACGTTGGACTATCATTTCAGTAATTTATATCGAATATGAAATATTCATTCGCTTTAATACAAGTCAAATAAAATAATAAAAACCTTCGAATTCCAATTGGAAAACATTTCAAGTGGAAATTTTTTAGGGTTTTTATCATTTTATTTAACTTGTATTGAAACGAATGAATTTTTCGTAATCGATATAATTTACTGCAATAATAGTCCAGTGTTTTACAAAAAATAAAACAGAAATATTGAAAAAAAATGCAAACTTCGATGTCGCATATCTACATAACTATTGATATTAGGTCATAATAGCTTCAATAATAACTTCATAAAAGCTTTTTGACTCATAATCAAGCCAGGAATATAGTCCTGCGAGGTTATTAATGTTTTCCAAATAACCCTGTATATTCAATTTGTTTGCTTGACAAAAATATTTGACACATCTTAACCTAGAAATATGACAGTTGACCAATACTACGTCGTAGTACTCAAGTTAAATTCAAGGAAATAAGAATGACTAGCAGAAATAAAAAATATTTAAGAAAATGTACATAACGATTTTTTTCTCATTAAATCTCATTCTTAAAGTGTCTTGAAAATTCTTAAAAAATTGAGATGCGAACATGGAATACGTGTCACATAAATATTCTTACTATTTTCAAATTAAGCTAAATGATTGTGCCATGAAAATAGGATTAACTTGCTGATATACTGGAAAGGGGCTCGAACCACTGACAATCGTCACTAGGCGAGTGCCGTGAACAATAAACTATCGAGCCACTTTTACTATTGCTATATATTTATTTGTTTATTAATATCACATGCATTGAATAGGACTTTTATATCATATAAATCACAAAGTGTTCAAATAGCATATAGCATTGTTATCTAAGTACGTAAGAAGAAAATTACAGAATATCAAAATATAAATACAATAAGTACGCAAGTCGCAAATTATAAAAAATGAAAGAATATCAAGAAGATAAATATAATAAATGATAAATTATGTACGTAGGCAAACTATAAAATAGAAAATAAGTAGATTTGTTTATTATATATATTTTTTTAATTTAAAAAAAAAAAGAGATGCGAACACGGAATTCGTGTCACATCAATATTCTTACTATTTTCAAATAAAGCTAAACGCTTGTGCTATGAAAATAAGACTAACTTGCTTGTCTGGAGTGAGATTCGAACCTGCGACGTTTGGATCACGAGGCCAGAGTCCTTACCACAAGACCAACAAGCTACTCGAATATATGTGTGGAGTGCACGAGCATTGTCAACAGAGGTATATTGATTACCTTGGCCATGCAATCTATGTAAAGGTGAATTCATAATACAGTTAGTACACTGGGTATCTATATAAAATAGCTCGTCATGTCGCGAAACAGACCGCCCAGGTACTCTGTAAGTAATAATTTGTAATAATTATGGAAAATTGTAAAATAATATTTTTTTAGAAAGGTCGATTCATCAGTCTACACTATAAGTGTTCATGGGACGTACACATGTCTGGGATCGCATATTGCATATCGCTACTTTTATCTTGACTATGAAGGACTTATCCCAATTGCAGGAATAGAGGAGGCTTTCGCGTACTTGTTCGCCTCGCAGACTGAGCGGCTCCTGCGCGGGGACGCGCAGGTCACCCCGGAGCAGGAGCTCAACGACCTGATGGCCGAGGCCATCTACGTCCTGCCGGAGATCTCCTACTCCATGGCCGTGGAGAAGTTCCGCTGGGACCTCGGCGCCGGCAACATCCCCAAGAGCAGGTGGAACGAGCACTGGTGGAAGCTCAGGTCAGTTGAATCCCAACATGGTGGGCGGACACATTTGCGACGCGTCCCAAGATTAAGCATTTCTTTCGATAGACTTTTAGTTCAGAGCATGTTAGTCTAATATATATATACGGTAAGTGTTAATATCGCAGCCTAGAAAACATCAATTATCCTGGATACCTGGAACAATGAAGACAGCTAAACTGCAGAATATATGACTCCAATTTTTTCAAGGACAAGTTCCTGTATCGTTGAGTGTCCTGATTTCAAAAATAAAATCAAATTGTTTGGGTAGTAAGTATCAAAAAAGTTATTACACTTTAATTTTTGAAATTATTTTCACAATACCTCAATTCAAGATTAAATTGCGATCAGTGAGCGACATAGAACGTGGCGATTTTTCAAGTGATAATTTTCAGACGCGACCTTTCTAGTGAGTTCTGATATATAAAACTGTTGTTTACTGTTTACAAAAAAAGTTTATCATTTAACCAAGTGTTTTACTTGAGTCCCGTAGCGGAATATAAGACAATATTATAAAAATATCTTTTGCTCCCAGAAATTTTCATAGCGTATTAGTATCCGCATCGCTTAAACGCATCAAGAAATAAATATTTCACTAGGCTATATTTTAATTTAATATGTACATTATAGTCTTAATCACATCACATTTATTAAATTGTCCCTTTTCACCACGAACGCGACCAAAAAAATTGAAGTTCCATCTATATTACTAAATTGTATTTATTCGAGAGTTTCGGAAAATCCAACACAATTCATATTATGATATCTCATATTTAGTAACCAAAGCTTGGGAAAAAAAATTGTATAATATTTCTCACCAAAACGCATTAACGCGTCTTTTCTAATTACCTACTATACTTTTTTCATTATTTTTATATGTACCTAACATTTATTTTTATTTTTTATTTTATATTACATACAGCATTTTTTTTTTCTAGTCTATTTAAAGTATATTGATACCAGTGGCGTGCAGTGGGTATACACTTAGGTTATGCTGTGAACGACTATATAACCTATATTAAAAATATATATATGCGCATATACCTTTAAGGGTATACACATTTAAAAAAAAAGTTTAACCCTCTATAATGAACTATTTTGAATAGCTTCAATCCACAAAAATAACTGCACTATAAAATAAGTATTATAAACAATATTTCATAAATAAATAAATATTTTATTTAGGTATAGATAATACGGCAAAAAATTTCAATATATTTCGAAGACGATTTATGTATAATCAAATCGGGAACAATACTAATTTAAGATACTCATACGTTTCATTTCTCAAAAATAAATCAAACATTTTATGATATAATATGACAGATGACAGATGGTATCGCGTTCGTGGTGAAAAGGGGCAATTTAACAAATGTGATATGATTAAGGCTACCATGTACATATCAAATTAAAATATAACTAAATATTTATTTCTTGATGCGTTTAAGCGATGCAGATTCTAATACGCTATGAAGAATAATTAGTATATATAGTAGCATAGATATAGTATATATATATATATATATATATAATATATATATATATAATATAGTATATTTATATATTTAGATGTTATTTATATTTTTCATTTTTTATGGAAGCGAGTCCCGTAATATTTATTAAGAAATAAATAAACGATTACTCTCCCAATAAAAATGGAATAATATAAATAAGTAAATTAATAATTCAAAGAGAAACATATACCTAACTATCAAATATTGACGACTTATTAAGTGGCTGGGATAGTGAAATTGGTTTCACGTTGTCCGCGTAAGACAAAGGTCCGTGGTTCGAATCCAGGTTCCAGCATTAAGCAGAAGAAAGTTACTAATATGCGATAATTAATGCATTTATGTGTGCATAAAAAAGAAAGAAATACTTGTTTTGTATACAGAATACTTGTTAAAAACTAAATTGTATAACTAATTGTTAACTGTGCCTATTTAAACATAGATTATTTTAGGGAGACAGGCATTCAAACAAAAATATATATCAATAACCTTTGTACAAGAATAAAATATAATTATTTACCTTTTCATTTAGCCGTTTCATTGAAAATACTGTAAAATTTGTCATAAGCCTCTTATATCTTATCTTATCCTTTTCGATACACTTCTTTTCTTTGTCGTCTATTATTTTTGTATATTCTGCTTTCACAAAAAAATGTTTGATTCTCAGGAGGAATTATGAAGGAATAGAACCACCAAACCACCATCCGGAGGGGGAATTCGATCCGGCTGCTAACTATGACGTCATCATGGACGTCGACGAATCTCCGTGAGTATTGTTATGTCATTATTATTACGTCCAAATCACGTACCATGTCTCGCATCATTTCACGAACAATACAGTTACTTGAGGATCGGTTTAGAACTCATCAAATCGAGTCGATTGTTTAGAGCTCACAAATGCGATATTACAAAGTACCTAATAAAAATCTCGTCGATATATAATATAACATATATAAATAAAGTCGATTGTTTACAGCTCATAAATGCGGTATTACAAAGTACCTAATAAATTATTTTTTTTATAAAAAATAGAGATGCGAACACGGAATTCGTGTCACATCGATATTCTTACTATTTTCAAATTAAGCTAAACGCTTGTGCTATGAAAATAGGACTAACTAATCCACAAAAGTTACGTGTACAATGGCCCAAGAAATAGGATTGCCAATCTGGTGAATAGCCACTGTGTTGATATCAACTTCTTCGATGAATCATACGTCTCATTCTCATCAGCGGCAAAAAGATTGTTATCACAGTATTAAAATTACCCTCAACCCTATATGATTATACCATGTTGTTACTATGCTAGTATTGTTTTTTATATATGTGCAATTTTTCTAATCCATTCATTTAAGTCTATTATTTTTGTAAAATCAATGTATATAGCCGATTGGCGTATGAATAAATAAATAAATAAATAAATAAATAAACTTGCTTGTCTGGAGTGAGATTCGAACCTGCGACCTTTGGATCACGAGGCGAGAGTCCTAACCACAAGACCAACAAGCTACTCAATTAATGTATATTAATTGATTATTGATGCTCCTGTGACAACAATCCAGTTCTGTTCTGAAAAATTTGGACATACTCAAAATATTCTGAAAAATCTATTTATTTATTTAAAAACATAATGAATAATAATAATGTTAAGGTTAAGAGAATAGAAGTTCGAGCCTTACCTTTAAACACTAAATAAAATTTCTGTTATTGACCGGTCAATAAGGCAGTACTAATCCTTTTAACCAATACATCATTTCCTTTAGCTGTCGTTTCATTCTAAGTATTGAACGTATGTAATTTTCAAGGTGTATTTCACACAGCACATATTTTATGCTGGACCTCATCATCCCAGGAGCCATAGTTTTCTGTACCAGAGCTAATAAAATAAAAAGGAGAAGAAGACGTATATTATATTTTCAAACATACGGTTTTAGTTTATATATTGTTCGTAAACATTTATGATAAAGTTTTGTCAATTTTGACTTTTCAACTGGATAAATTCTTCCTGGTGTGAGAAAAAAATCGTAGGCGATGAAGTTTGGAAGATAGAAATAACCAAGAAGACCATTCAAATAATAGTTATACAGTAGAACCGAAGTCAATTCGAAATCAAGGAACCCAAAAAAACATTTTGAATTCCCCAATTTTAGGGATAGCGACATAATATGTAGAAATAAAGGATTCCACAAATAATACATAGAAGATACCCCACATATTATGCCTGCACGCGATCAAAAAGTCCCGTGCATTATTAGGTTTTTATAACTTAAAAAATAAAAAAAATGAATTGTGTGATTTAAAACATATTGATTTATGCGGCAAGGGTCTAAAAATTATTTCGTAATATGAAATACAGGAGTTTTAGAATTATCGGGGTTGTCAACTATGAAATTAATGTTTTGGGACTTGTGTGTTTTATAAAATTAGAATTATCGCGTTTCGAATTAATTGGGTTTTACTGTATAATTAATAATTATATCTAAAACTATACTATAATATAATTATAGTAATACCCTTTATAATTTTACCTGCCAGCACTTTAAAAATAAATTAATTTAGTAATTGGATTAGGCATTTGAAGAATGTGATCTGAATTGATGAATTTAATGTCACCATAATTTTTGATATCAGAAAACGCGTAACATCTATCTCACGGAGAAAAGCATTATAAACAGGTGACAATTAAATGTTACATATATCTCCACAGGTATAGCGTCACACACCTAGACAAATATAACATATTAGGTACATAAAAAATTTACTTCAGAGGTTTTCGCTTTGTGAAAGCGTTATCAATCAAACAATTTAACTCGGCTTAGAATTGAACGACTTTAACTTATATTAATGTGTATCTAAATAAATGCCAGTAATATAATTAGGTAGGTAGACCTCTTTCCATTTAAGAAGGACAATTGAATTACTAAGCCACGCACACGAGGCGTATTGCTTCGTTGTGTTGGTGTTTATACCCGTACATCTTTCTTAAATTTATTTATTTATTTATCAATCAACGCCCTAGTGGGCTTTTACAGGACAAGAAAATTAAAAGGAATTTTATATACCTAACATAGAACACATTTTATATAATTAAAGATTAAATAATTAAAGAATAATAATATAAATAAACATATTAAAGATAAGTTAACAATATGAAATATAAAAATATTAATATAAAACAATGTAAACTAAATTAACAATAGAAACAATATAAACACCATATATAAACGATGATTAGTACACAAGCAAACAGTAATAATTAGAAATCGTTGACAAATAAGTAATAGAGTAAAATAATGATAATTAAACCAATACACCGGATAAATAGATAAGAAAATAAAATAAACCAAAAAAATAAATATTAAAGATAAAATCAAAACATATTTAAAAGGGAAATGAACAATAATTAGGACACTTTTAAAGAAATAAATATATATAAATAATTCATGGGGAACAAAACACAAGTAAAAAATGTCTACATGAGATGAAGAGAATATTCGTATATTCAGTGGAAGAAGATATTCGTATATTCAGTGGAATTGTTAGGTTTTTTTTTGCATTATTCCAAGTGAAATTATTCTATGTTATAATTCTGTTCCAAAACTAATGATATTTAAATGTTATTTTAATTTTAATTTATAGAAAAAAATATGTGTTCACTAAACGGTAGTAAAAATGTTTGTTTTATCTATCGCTAAAATTGTGACAATAATAATTTTTCAGCCGTTTCCTGGGCTTGATAATGTACTACCAGCTCCTCCACGCTTCCTGCCCGGATGTAACTACCCGCGTGTGTGCCAAGGAGGCTGTGCGGACGGTCAAGCAACCCTTGCACCAGTGCAACTTGTTTGGGAAAACTATTATTGGAGAAAAAATAAGGTAAAATCATCCCCCAGATACATTAAGCGATTTCTTGAATAAAATGATAACATTTTGATTTTATAAAAATATTTTAATTTACCTTTGTATCGTGTACACGCAATGCTATTTTGTGTAATTAATAAAGAAAAATCAGTAAATTAATATGACACCAGATGATGAGAGAGAATGCTCCTTTCATATATTATAATAGTAACTATAGTAGTGACAAACTAACTCAACGTGTGTGTCAATGTTTAATTTAGTGTAAATTGAAATAATTATATTGCCTCAAAAAATAATTGACGTCGATTAATAATTTTAATAATTTCACAAGCATAAATAATATCGAAATTTACACACAAAATGCTTATGAGTCATTTACCGGTAACATGTTATCAAAAATAATATTTTTGCATTTTAAACAACGTAATTGTTGATGTAATGCTTGCCATGCCATGCCATAAGAACAACAAGGTATTGTCTGACATAGCAAGCTGAGATAACATATTATCAAAAATGATATTCCTGCATATTAGACAATTTAATTGTTGATGTAATGCTTGCCATGCCATGCCATAAGAACAACAAGGTATTGTCTGACATAGCAAGCTGAGATAACATATTATCAAAAATGATATTCTTGCATATTAAACAATTTAATTGTTGATGTAATGCTTGCAACGCCATGCCATAAGAACAACAAGGTATTGTCTGACATAGCAAGCTGAGATAATGAGCTCGAAAGCTTTGAACGTTTTCTTTTTCTTCGGCGGAATTTAGTTTATCGCCCAAGAGGTGATTTTTATAAAAATTTCGCTGTATTTTACCCAATAATTGATTTCCGATTTCGTACAGGTTGTAACTCACACATTTTATTTTTAATCGAATCAGAAGTTATTCTAAAAATATTATACCTGCTACTAAAATACAACACTGTTTTCTCGATAACCATTTTATAACGCAGTTTGAAAGAAAAAAAATTCATTGAGGTTTATGATAAAAAAAATATACATATTTAAGAGTAAAGGTTATTATTACTGTCGTTGGACATTGTTAAATAAACTAAATATAAATAAATAAAATAAAAAATAAAAAATTTAATATATAAATATACGGTTCGTAAAATATCTATTTATTTAACACATACATAGATTATATTTATATAAAAAGTTAATTTTCACTATGTCACATGAAACTTTGATGTTCCAAGCTCACAATACGTCTATATCCCGGACCCTAGCAAGAGGCTGTTTATAGCTAACTGCATTCATATTATCCATTATTTCGTCAATTTATTTTTGTCAAGGATTTATTCATTTTCTATCCCGCAAATGCAAGTCTAAAATGCACCCTATTCTTTGATTCCTTTAATTGTCGATGGTAATAATTTTGTGATCCTCTCGTCTAGCGCTCTATCAAAACCGCCGTCCTTAATTCTTTTCACCTTTTTAGAAATATTACATTGTAAGATAAAATGATAAGTGTGCTACCACCGTGATCTTGACGTAGATTCTAATAAATTGCTTATTTGTTTATGTGAAATTTATCGAGATCACTTGAATAATTTATGTTACAATAATAAATAAAGTTTAAAGTTCTACAGCAGGATCTTTAACGTAAAACAGTATTTATATGTTTACGTAAATAAAAAAATAAACTTAATATTTTTAGGACAGCTCAAAGCTTGGGGAATTCAGTTGACTGGAGAGACATTTGGTTCAATCTAACTGGAACCAGGACGATATCAGCTCGCTCCCTTCTGGACTACTACGAACCCGTCCAGAAATACCTGCAGGAGGCTAAAGATGAGAGTCAGGGCTACTGGATAGCCGTCGGTGTCGGTATCCTCATCATCATAATTATCATCGTTATCGCGATTCTGTACGCCGTGAAGAAGCTTTCATCCAAAAAGGCCAAGGACGAGAAGAAAAAACTGGAAGCTGCCGAAGAAGGTTCGGCGGCAGCAGAAGATGACCTAGGTAACGATAACAAAGGGCTGGAGACTCAAGAAAAAGCTGAGATACACGAGAACAAATAAGAGGTTTTAGATCATGAACTCTTCAATATATTTATTTATTTATTTTTGTGCCGAATGAAATATTGTGGACAATAATTTTTGAGTTGCTTATTTTGAAGCGAAATACGACCTTTCGGAGGAGTGCATTTTTGGGATTAATGGACACAGTGCCAAAGATTTATAACTAGTAGGATTACGCCCTAAAGAAAATAATCAAAGCTAATATTATAAAATAAATCTTACGAGTATGTGTGTGATGACGATTGGTGATTTGCTTTGATTCAAAATGTTTATTGTACTACTTTATTTATATTACACTTACAAATTTACATATATTATAACCTAATAATGTAATTTGAGGCCAGGAATGTAAACATGCACACTGAAGAAAAATTGTTATATGCGCAATATATTTTATTATTTATAAATTTTACTAAGCAATTGCTTTTTATGCAACTAGAATCTAAAAGTTATAGAATGGTATTTCTATCAGAAAAATTGCATGTTTATTTTATCATTCGATGGAAGCCGGCAGCTCTCTGATTGAAAATGCAGCGATTGAGCATATTATAAGCTAAGAAATGAGTCCGTCAAAAGCTCAACTTTATTGTATAATGCACGTTTATTTATGATTTTTAATGTAAATAATAAATTTAAAATATAAAATATGTTGTATTTATTTGGTGCCTAATTCGTCATTGATTTATTAATATTATTTTCTCTTTGGTTTCATTCAAAAACCTATGCTACGCACTAATGCAAGAATTAAGTAAACTTCATCTGTATGCACCTAAGTGTGTTTTTTTCTTTAATGTTACAAATTTTTTGAAAAACCACATTTTTTTATTTTCAACACTGCATGAAGCCATGAGGTCCAATTACTGTAGCGAAGCACAGGAAATTTTCCAAAGATTATATTGTGCTATCTTTGAATAGAATATACATGTTTTTCTCCGTTAGTGTCGCTTTGGTGTACTTTCTACTAGAAACTATTTTTTTTTACAAAATATGAATATCGAAATAAAATAATATCTCGTTATACAACAATTATACAATCGTTATACAACGTTATTTATTAACAACAACAACAACAACAACAATTATTATCATATTATTCAAATTTGAATACGAGCATATTATAATATTTTGTTAATAATATTAGTTGTAGCTTTATTTCTTAAATATACAAACCTCTCATCCGTGAATGTAAAATCCAAAAAAATTATAAAACTTTGTTACCTGTCATTTTAAACGCATTTTATGTCACTTTTCCCAGGGAGGTCACCGAAAAAACATAGGTATATAAATTCAATGTAGATATAACATGCATTTCTTATTTAAAAAAATAGAGATGCGAATACGGAATACGTGTCGCATCAACATTCTTAATACTTTCAAACTACGCTAAGCGCCTGTGCTATGAAAATAGGACTAACTTGCTGGTATCCTGGAATGGGGCTCAAACCACCGACCACCAGGATCACTAGGCGAGTATCATGACCACTACACCTGATACATGACACACGACAACAATGATATTGATTTAATAATTTAATGATTTAAACGATGGCCCTCGTAGCCCATTGGGTATGGCGTCTGACACCGAGGGTTCCGGGTTCGATTCCCTGTGAGGTCACAATTAATCTATGTGATTTACACAAGCCTGGTTGTTTTGTGATGTGTATTTGGGCCTTTCGACCTGTTGAAGCGAAAATAAAAAATAAAAAAAATAACATCACTTTCAATAAAAAAATTTCCATCTCAAAGCAAATATCCTTCCAGTATTAACGTTATCATAGTACATTAATTACCACGGACCAGCGATTATTTTGTATTGACATTATATCAACTTGGGTTCTCAAATTGGTCATTTGTGCCATGACTGATTTACTGATTTGGCCATTTCTGTAAAACGATATCGTGAATTCGCGGCAAACATTCTATAAATAACCAATAATTAGATATGCATTTAGATTATGTAGTTAATTAAGAAAATCAAGGTATTACGTTAATATCTGCCCACCAATATTTCTAAACGTTATCGGGAGAAAGCATTAGTTTATTTTAATTTGGAATTAATTATTTCCTTAGTAAATTGCATCAGACTTCGTGGAAATGATTGATTATGGGCAGTCCTGGTCAAGAAAATTGCGTGGCTGTGTATAAGGTTTGGGCATGTGGCCTTGTTATGTTATGTTATAAACAGAATGCAGTTTCCAATTCACCAAGACGCAGTGGAGGTGGATATAATGTGTTTTATGAAATGTGACCCATAAACAATTTAAAGTAACCATGGATAAAAAAACTTCAAAAATAATGATCAACAGTCTCAAAAAGGTACATTAATTACAGTTAAGTTCTTCTTCAAATGTAGCAAATTTATTTTGTGGTAACATAATTATAATTGTTATAAATTAACTTTGTTTAAACCACTAATTTATTGAAAAAAATCAACATGTTTCGAAGCCAATGGCTTCTTCGTCAGGAAAACAAAAATAATATTTAAAAATCGAAGTATAGATCAAAATATTAAAAAGTTTATTATCATTTTCCATACATAACTTTTTAACATTTTGATCTATACTTCGATTTTTAAATATTATTTTTGTTTTCCTGACGAAGAAGCCATTGGCTTCGAAACATGTTGATTTTTTTCAATAAATAAGTAGTTTAAACAAAGTTAATTTATAACATTCACAGTTAAGTGTTTGTAATGTTTGAAGCATTAACTTATGAGTTATAAATTAATAAATTAAACCTTTGATTTTCACCAGTTGTTTTATCTATCAACGTCAACCGGTTAATTAATTAATTATTTTATTAAATTATAAAATTAGCTTTAAAATATTTAAAAAAAACTGCAGTTAAATACAAAGTCAATTCATTTACATAAACAAAATAAAGGTGGATATTTATCATCACTTCAAATTATTGTTATATATTCTCCTTTAATAAATTGAATAATCAATAATTAACAATTTATTAACGTGTTGAAATCATCGTGAGAGTTTATTCCATATCTGGATCTATAAAAGTATTATGTGATCTATTAATTCTTTCGAAAATTTTATAAACGAGTAGGATATGTTGGTAACATTTTTATTTGTATTTTTTGATTAACGATACTCTTAATTCTGTTCTGAACATCTCATCTAAATATAGTTATTTGGCTGTCATTGTCTGTCTGTCTGTAACTTGCTGGAGCTACGCTTGAGTTACAACTTTAGATATAATTAGAGTGTGCAACACGCAACGGCTCAGGTAACATGCCAGGGTCGCTCACCAAATTATATGGTCTTCACATTTTTATATTATTATTTTATTATATTTATCATTTTTTTTACATTCATAGGGATCAAGTCAATTAGAAAAAACAAATGGTATTCTATTCTTGAATTTTCAACTTCGAAATTCGGCAATTATTGTCTTGTGATTTTTCACGGGTGTATAATTAATTCGTATCATAAAGTGAATTTTGTCATATTATCTTCATAATGTTTAAAATTATTTTTATTTTATACTCTAATGTCACACTTAGGATCGAGGGATTTCGAGGGATCCCGATCCTGCGAGATCGGGATCCCTCGAAATCTCGAGGCATTTTACGAGATCAATCCCGAACCGAAAAATCGGACGAGATTATCGGGATTATCCGGAATGATCAGCATTTTTTATGTTTTGTATGTTAGTTGTGTATATTTATAGAGCTTTTAGTAAGTACTTAAAACTTATGTTCATGTCACATTCAAATAATGAAAATAGCTTTGAATAATATTTGCTGTATTTTATCAACCAAACATAGTAATCAAAATTACTACTAGTTAGTAGTTTTTACTCTACTACATTGACTGATTTGATGCTTGGAAAAACGCCTACAAAAACTTTAATGCAATGATTAATAATGAAATTTTATTAAAATTACTGATATAAAAATGCAAGGCATTGTCGTTCATTGTTATTCAGCTCTATAAACAAAAAAAAACCAAAGTATTCAGGATTCCGATCCGTAGAGATCCCGCGGGATTGGAAATTCTAATCTCGAGAGATCCCGAAAGGGCAATCTCGACTCGGGATTGCATTCCCTAGTCACACTATGACTTCTATCTGAGTTAACAATGAACTGTCGACTTTGATTGTTAAAAAAATACATAAATTTGTTTGAATACTACATTATTATAAATGAAACAGTAGTAATGTTGTAAATTGTCAAATTAATAAATAATCGACACTTTCACTCTTTACCGAGCATACAAATAGAAGATAAAACATCTGCTCTGATTGTGGTATGCGATATTAATTCGTGATCATTAAGATTTATTCTTAACACGGTTGCACTTATAATGAATAGTAATCGGTAGAACAGTAAACAAATATTATCTTCATGATTTTTATCTCCTACATAATAAAGTTTAATAGGATTATTAAGATTTATTCTAAACACGATTGTATAGTGATTAATGTTAAATGACACAATAGCCATACTAATCTCTGTCATTGTGTTCTATGTATAAATTACTATATATCATGAGATGTTTTGAAAAAAAAAGATATTATGTATTTTTATTTATTGTTTAATTGAAAATCATTTTAAATTCATCTTTGTGTTCTTCTTTACTCTCACTAAAAACACTGTGTTTTTATTTGGAGAAAAAACGGATGATTGGTAACAATAATGAAAATATAAATAAATTAAAACATGGCAGAAACAATAATAAAATTAAGCTATGCTAAAAATAAAAATAATTTTTAGCATGTAGTAAAATGAACACTTGATAAAAGAAAAGATTTTTTTAATAGAGATACGTGTACAATACGTGTCACATCAATATTCTTACTATTTTCAAACTGAGCTAAACGCTTGTGCTATGAAAATAGGACTAACTTGCTGGTCCGGAATGAGGATACGATAGTGTAAACTTTTACAATAGCGTAAAAGATTAAACTAAATCAAAACATACATTGTTAAGCTACTGAAGTGACAGCCTTTCTGATGTATGACAAACTCAAAGAAAAATATCAATATTTTTTTACCAATACTCATTGATTTAGTATTGTAAATTAGTAATTTAGTATTAGTTAATGCAAAGTAAAGGAATACTTGAGCTTTGTGGGCATTCATCAAAGTCAACTATGAATAATTTTATGAACGCATATTAGATCATTTATATTTATATGTTTCTCGAGTGTATGAAAGTTAAAATATGCTATATGAGCTGTGTAAATTCTCCAAGGTACTTACTGTTCAAACCATGTTTAAAATACAGTGTTTGTAGAATTTGTTTTAGCAGTCTCAATAGCTTATGTATTTTTTGTAGTGAGGATTCCATGCTATTGGATGGTTGCATATTCTGTGTTAGGCAAAGATCATGATTTTTTTCTATAAATCCACACCGTTATTATATGTGAGAAGGCTTTTAGGGGAGGGAAAATTATCTAAGCCATATCATTTTCTGGAATTTCTGTAAGAGTCCATATCTCACATATTTGTATGAAGTTAAGTGTAATTTTTGGTTTCATGGACAAATGTTTTGAATTCATATTCCGAAAAATATATGTACGGGTGAGACATAGGAATCCAGTAGAAAATAGATCAATGACGTAATTCGCTACTGTTCACAGTTAGAATATTTTTTTCAAAATCCTGATTTAGTTGGTGTGAAAAATTGCAAATTTAGCTGGGGGCTGCCATATTCGATATTCATTAGTTGAAGGCATCCCTATAAAAAGGGTATATATAGTACATTAGGTTCCAAAGAGTTTTTATTATTTTAAAATAGTCTATATAATAATGTGCACCATGTGCGGTATTTTCTGTTTCATGATGGTAAGTCAGTCTTGCCGAAATTCGACCTCAAAAGTTGGCTAACATGGATCAAGGGACCATATGCATCTGGTAGTAACAATTATGGCGGATGCCGACGAACAAAGGTTGGAAATTAGATTCTGTGCGCGCAAAATTCAAAAAACGAAAGTCGTAATAAAAATAAAATATATGCAGCGAAATAAACTTAGTTTCTTGGGTAATAAAGTCCCACTAATAGTTAATTACCTAGAATAAACCCCTCGTATCTAGTCGAGCAGGTAGTGACATGTTGTTGCAAAAAAATAAAGTTGAGTTATTATCAAAAGACAAATACGTCGAAAGTGGATCAATTGTGGACGTCATAAAGACAAGTTTAGAATTAAACATAAAGTGTGGTTAGGTGGTATAATCAAGTTTTCAATGCTACATTTATTTTATTTTTTATATCTATAAATTGGTTTATTATTATTATTTAATGGGTATAGAATATAAATAAACACTAAAATAATTTCGCTCGCTCAGATTGTCTTTTCCGACCACTGTGCGACGGTTCGATGGTGTCATCAGGATTACTTAACAACATAAACAAACAAAGAAAACAAAATATTAACGTCTACACACGTCTTTGGCACGTGAACATAAGAAAATCAAAAAGAAATAAAGGAGAGACCTTTACTATAAGGTAAAAAACCTCCCGTCGAAAAAAAAACTTAAAAAATAAGTCTACGTTCCTAATACTTATGTGGAAATATATAATTGGTGAGGCAAGGCTATTAAACCATTTATTGGTGTAGAAATTCAGTCATCTGATATTAAAAAAATTGGGCGGTTCTAGAGGAATTCCTAACTAAAAAAAAACAAAATTAATGATAATCAATGTTACGTGATATCAACTCTCAGAAGATGATACGACATCTGTCAGAACATGTAAGTCACTTAACATAAACCAACCATGGTACACCTACAGAATACTGAAGTCACCAAATAATAAAAGACCTGATATTTTTTTACCTACGTCATATTTTATCTTACATCTTTGTCCATAGGACTAATAAAAAATGGTTCGATATATATAATATTCATCAATACAGCAATACATACAAAACAATACCAATTAAATATACAAATTAATACCAGATTTTTATTGACATTGATTTAAATGTACAAGTTTAGACACCTTTAAAATTATAGTATAATATCTGCATATAGACCCGTTTTCCTATGAAAATTTACATTTTTATCTTTTTTCCACTACATGTTCTTATAACATATTTTTTTAGAATAAACAGATATACATAATTAAGAATAAATTTATTAAATACTGAAATTCTGGTTACTTTTTCATTATTTCTATCTCTGGTAAAATTTTGTTTTTGCGTATACAAAGTTATTTGAGAAACATTAATAACCTCGCAGGACTATATTCCTACCTTGATTATGAGTCGAAAATAATCAAGCAGTCATGACCTAATATCAATAGTTTTTACAATCTCTGATTTTTTTTGCAAAACTTTGGACTATCATTACAGCAACTTATATCGAATATGAAAAATTCTTTCCCTTTAATATAAGTCAAATAAAATAATAAAAACCGCGAAGGTTTTTATAAGTTACTGTAATGATAGTCCAACGTTTTACAAAAAATAAGGCAGAAATATTGAAAAAAAGTGCAAACTTTAATATTGCATAACTCCATAACTATTGACTACTTTAACATGTTCGACTCATAATAAAAGCAGGAATATAGTTCTGCAAGGTTATTAATGTTTTCCAAATAACCCTGTATAGCTTTTTTATAGGGATGACTTTAGGTATTGCTTTTATCTTCACGGAATATTTTCAATCTTTATTGTCTCAGTAATAGTTCTGCTAACAGAGTTCCGGAAAAGATTAGGTGTCTTTCGGAGCCCTTTGAGTTTTGAAAACTGGTCTAAATTATTGATTATGAAGAGCGAGCATTGAATACTATTGAAGAATCTGCGGGCTATGATAAAAAAAATTACCCAGTTTTTTGAAGGCCAACTTCGCCCTGGCCCTGGCTGCTGGCAGGTTTGAGATTGTGATACCGAGAATGCATCCTTTGTTACGAACGGTGCATTCTAGATATATAAAATAAGTTGGAGTACATTCCACGATTTTTTTCAATGAAGCCAGTAGGCGGGATTACAGATAATATATAGCGAGCTGCGGGCCAGCGGGATTGTCGGTATGAGCTCTCATTATGTAAGCGTATATGTATATAAAGAAATAATTGGAGAACATAAATAGCCTCGCAGGACTATATTCCTGCTTTACTTATGAGTCGAAAAGCAACCATGACCTAATATTATCAATAGTTAAAACGAAATGCGACATTAAAGTTTGCATTTTTTTTTAAATTTCTGACTTATTTTTTACAAAATATTCAAGTATAATTACAGTTATTATTTTGAAAAATTATTTTGTTTCAATAAAAGTTAAATAAAATAATAAAAACACTGAAAAAAATCCAATTGGAATTGGATGGTTTTTATTATTTTATTTGTTTTGTGTGAAAGGGAATGAATTTTTAATATTGTATATAAGTTGTTATAATGATAATACTGTAATGATAGTTCAACGTTTTGCAAAAAATAAGTCAGAAATATTTTTAAAAAATGCAAACTTTGATGTCGCATATCTCCTTAACTATTGATATAAGGTCATGGTTGCTTGAACATTTTCGACTCATTATCAAGGCAGAAATCCACTTGTAAAGTATTGTATGCTAGCTCTGTTATACCCTGTATATTTCTATAAAAATACTTAGATAAAAAAAACATATTTTATTTACGTGTATAATTTCAGGCTTATTTGGAAAACATTAATAACCTCGCAGGTCTATATTCCTGCTGTAAAACATTGAACAATATCTTACATCAAATATGAAAAATTCATTGCCTTTGATATAAGTCAAATAAAATAATAGAAAGTTTGCAATTTTTTTTCAATATTTCTGACTTATATTTTGTAAAACGTTGGACTATCATTTCAGTAATGTATATCGAATATGAAATATTCATTCGCTTTAATACAAGTCAAATAAAATAATAAAAACCTTCGAATTCCAATTGGAAAACATTCCAAATGGAATTTATGTAGGGTTTTTATCATTTTATTTAGCTTGTTTTGAAACGAATGAATTTTTCGTATTCGATATAAGTAACTGTAATGAAAATTCAACGTTCTACAAGAAATAAGTCAGAAATATTGAAAAAACGTAAACTTTGATGTCGCATACCTCCATAACTATTGATATTAGGTAATGGTTACTACAACATTTTCCACTCATAATCAAAGCAGGAATATAGTCCTAAAGAGGTACTTTTTTACCGATATAGGTTTTTTTTTAATTTTCCGAAAGATACGTCATATCGGCCGTTTTTCGTGTAACGTCCGTAACTTCTTTGTATTAAATTATTTTTTCTTCATTTTAGAAACCGACGTGTTAAGTATTTTTGACGGGTCACGGCTAGTTACTGTAATATTCCGAATACACGGGAAGCCGTTTGCATTCAGAAGTAGTAAAATATGGTTTAACAATTATTAGTCGATATTTATTCAATCTGAATTTTTTAATTCTTATTGAATAAATATCGAATATATAAATAAATTATTGAATATATATTTAATATAATTTTTTAATTCATTATATTTATCATAATCATAATTATATTTAATATAATTCAGGTTGAGAAAGCATTAAGCCATGTATTCACTAGGGGACAAATCGCGAAACATTCCGCTCGACATGTCGCATCAACATCTACGCTCATGTTTCGGGGACAATGACGCGGTCATTTGACGTGTACAC